>QEPC01001736.1:881621-896120 GCA_003113815.1 Sphenodon punctatus
GGCCACTGAGAACGCCCTCTCCATTGTGGCCCCCCGCCTTACGCGGGGGACCTCCAAGAAGGCTCTCCCAGCGGACCGAAGGGGCCGCCCTGGGGCGCGGAGGGTGAGGCGGTCCCTGAGGTATCCGGGGCCAAGACCGTGTAGGGCTTTATAGGCCAAAATCAATACCTTGAATCTGGCTTGGTACGTTATAGGCAGGCAGTGCGACGCGCGGAGCACAGGAGTAATATGCTCTCGCCGACTCGTCCCCGTCAGGAGACGAGCCGCCGCATTCTGCACTAGCTGCAACCTCTGAGCCAGCATCAAGGGAAGCCCGACGTAGAGCACGTTACAGTAGTAACATGAATAGTCAATGAGAAAAGTAATGTGACAACACATAAGTTAGCATTTTATTGTTTTAATCTGCTGGAACTTTGATATTCCACTTAGTGCTGAGGTTTCCCTTTACTGGTATTTAGTTTTAATCAAGGTTTTGATAAGTTGGCTTTACTAAAACTTTCACAGTTGTAGCTGAGAACATCAGTTTTAGCACTGCTCATCAGAACTTATCTTATTTCTCTTCCCCTAGAGTTGGAACTAATCTTGTTGCCCTGAGAAGAAAACATTATTGGAATTGGTCCCCTAGATGAGTGTTAACTTCCAGCATCCCTGATTTCTAAGACACTAGGCACAGTCCCCATTTGTTCAGTGGCAGACACACAATCAGAGAGCTCCCTTTGATGATTGGGAGACAAATTAGCAGTTTGTGAAAAGATTCCCACACTGGGGAAGAGTTACTTAAGAGAGTATGGGAGGCAAGGAAGACAAACAAGGCATATTTGTGTTACGTGGTTGCAGATTCGGTTGCCATTCAGGAATGGTGAGCTTTCTAAAACTGGTCAGAGCAGGCATAAAATGCCCAGGTTCTTCTTCAAGTGCGGCTCTGTGACTCACACCAGTGGGTTCTGCACCTGAGCAGTACTGGCCATCAGAAGCCTCTCCAAACAGTTTATCCGCGCACCCTCGGAGCCCATGCCTGATTGGCCGCCACTTTGGTGATCTTCTGGAGTGACTGTATAAGTATAAGGCAGGGTGTTACCTCAGTTTCTTCCAGCTGCCAAGCAAGACTGTTGAAGAAAGTTCTTTTCCTTGCAATATCTTCTAACAAAGACTTTTACCTCAACAAAACAGTGTGTTGACCATCGTCTTTAGTACTTGCTAAAAAGAAATATTCTTTATCACACGAAAGTCCTGCCCTCCCCGCTCCTTCTGTCCGCGGGACAGGGGAGGGAGACTGAGTGGCCTGCTGCTCCAACATGCCAAATACGCCGAAGAAAGGGGGCTTAAAAATGTAAGATCTGCCCTGTCTCCATCCCTCTCACAGACCCTCACAACAGGTGTCTCTATGAGATCTACAAAACTCACGGCTGTCGGGGCTGTAGTAGTCTCTGGAAATGGACTGTGGAAAATCCAGTTCCACCTGACTGAAAGGGCACTCCAGCCCCACAGCAGCTCCCTTCTCATTCTGCTGGGTCTATGGCATCGCCAAAAAGGACAGCCCCCGTGCCTCCTTCTGTGGGGGTTAAAGATCTGTTACCTCGGCCACAAGCTTCGGTGCACAGGCACTTCGCTCAGGAGTCTGTCCCTGCACCAAGAATGGTCCCACACCATTTGCAACAACGGAACCAAAGGGACCAACTGCACAGAATGACATCTCTGCACCGGCCCAAGCCCCAATACAGGAAGAAGCCCCCGTATTGACAGATGCCTCCGCACCGAGGGATCTTCCTGTGCAGACAACTTGCTGTGCAGACAACTAGCACCATTCCTGTACTGAGGGACACCCCTCCGATGCATCAGCTCGGGGTGGAACCTCAGTACCGAGTCTTTCCTCCGCACCGACTGCTTCCCCTCTGAAGAAGAAAAAGAAGTCTGATGTCTTTGCCTTCCGAAAAGCGATCTTCCAGGGAATCCCCCCCCAAAAGAAAAAGTGGGACAAATTTTCAGATCCTGAATCTGGATCCAAGCGCTCCAAAAACTCATTGTTCTCCATCAAATTCTCCACGTATGATGAACTTCAGCTCACCCCAGCTTTGGCTATCACCAACACCCTCCTATCTCTCTGAAAACTCCCCTCGCTTCTCACCAGAATCTTATTTGGATACTGATGATAGAATGCAGCCAAGTCCTCCTCTGTTCTTATGTCTGTCCACAGCACCAGAGTTTCACAACCCAGACATAGGACCGTGATCTCTCAGCCATCAAAACCTCCTCACATGGAACCAAGTTCACAAGCGCATTATCCAAGCTATCAGTGGCCACAGGCACCATACTGGCCTTCTCCTCGCTACCACCCATACCAGTAGGACCAGCTCTCTTCAGTGAGCTATGACTATCTTCAGTATCCTCCTAGGCACACGAGACTCCCATCCCCAGCACCATCGGCAGCATTGGGCAGACCACCCACACTTGCTCCACTACCAACTCCGAGGATATCTACAGGTCTCTACTCCCAGAGACTCCCAGACTCCTCTGACACAAATTGCAAGGACTGCGAAAGAAATATTACAACAGAGTATCCCAGCCACAGCTACTGCGACACATCCACCACAAACTCCGTCTCTGCCACCACCTCTAATTCCAGCACACTCAGCTTCCAGCGTGTCTGTGTCTTCATCTGCTGCTCCTATCCTCCCTTCACAACCTGCTGGCGTGTCAAGTCCTGCAACCACTGCAGATACAACAGCACTTTCACAGTCGGGATCGTGCTCATCCGCTTCCCACATATGCAGCTCTTCACCGACTTCTGATGGAGAGGATTCCCAGATGTCTGAGGAACACAGGAAATCAGAGCATTCTGACACTTCTAACAAGGACACTTCTCCTTCAATGCCATCCAATCAGTCAGAGGACTCCCATCTTGTGTCCGTCTGACAATATATCAGACCCTGCTCAGGCGGCATACTTGTAGGAACATAAGAAATTCCAGGCTCTCATTGCAAAAATGTCAAAAGCCTTGAAATATAAAAATGATTCCAGTGGAAGAGGAGGAAGAAGATCCTATTTATAAAATCTTAACTAAAATCTTCTCTTAATTAACGCTTCCCCTCTCAAAAAAGCTGATGAAGCAATCTAGGCTTTGCTGGAAAACAGTCAGTGGCCTCTCTTGTGGACTCCCATTATAGCACCTTCTACCGCCAACAGAGGATCACTCCATGTTTCTGAAACATCCCACCCTGAACTCGATGATGGTGCAAGCAGCTGTGCATAGAACATCAAGGGGGCCCTAAGAAACCACTCCTTCTGACAGAGGGCAAACCTATTGACATCCTAGGAAGGAAAATGTTTTCTTTCTCCACGATGATCCTCAGGGCATCAAAACAAACTATGCCTCGGCTATGTCTACTTTCCAGCACCTACTATGGGACTCCTTAGGTCCGCTTCTGGCCCACATGCCTCCAGAAGACAAAAAGAAAGCGGAGGTGGTCAGAGTTGACGGTCATTCTCTAGCCAAATCACAATTGATGACGTCAATTGCTGACGTGGCAGCCATAGCATAGCCATAGCAACGACAAATAGTGTGGTGGCTAGGAGGCACGCCTGACTGTTCTACAGCTCTGCCATACCAGGCTCGTGCAAAGATTGAAAACCTAAAATGTGATGAGAAGGGACTCTTTTCTGCAGACACGGACGATATCCTAGCAAAAATGAAGAACACTTAAGAGAACAGCATACATGCTGGTCATCTCTTGCTAAACTAAAGGTACCCTTACACACCTTCAAATAAGTCTGCCTGATATACCCTGGGATTCTTCCAACAATGCCGGAAGTACTTCCCTTCTTCTCAGTCTCAATCATGGAGGCCATATAATAGACCAACGCAAAGGTCTCATCAGCAGACTACATCATCAGTGTCTACTCCCAACAAACAGAGATCTTGTTTTTAATCAGGGCATCCAAAGCTTAGAACCAGTTCCCACAGAAATTTTGTTCCCAAACAAATTGGCTTCCTGACTAAAAATTTGGAATCTTATTACGTGTGACAAGTGGGTTCTTGACACCATTTCCCATGGTTACACAATTCATTTTGCAAGAACCCACTTCCCCATTCCTCTTTAGGTATCCAACTCACAAGACATTCTTGGAGCAGGAGATTTCAGTCCTCCTCTCTAAAGGAGCTATTGAGGAGGTGTCTGAAACTTTCCGTGGAAGAGGCTTCTATTCCTGGTATTTTCTGGTACCTAAGAAGAATGGGGGTCTTAGGCCCATACTGGACCTTAGAATGCTGAATATGTTTGTAAGATCCTTTTTAAGTTCAGGATGGTCACCCTGAGGAAAATATTCTCTCTCTTTTTTCAAAGGAGCTGGGTTCTCTGCTTTGGATTTACAGAATTCTTATTTCCACATCCCTATTCATCCTGCCCATTTTAAATACCTAAGATTCACATTTGAAAATTCTCACTTTCAATATAAGGTTTTGCCTTTGGGGCTTTCAACAGCCCCCAGGGTGTTCACTAAGTATCTGGCACCAGTGGCAATATACCTGAGAAAACAAGGCCTCTCAGTCTTTCCTTGCTTAGATGACTGGCTCCTGGTTTCGCAGTCAAAGCACCAATTGCAGGATGACACCCAGTTCACCACTGACCACCTGCAACAACTTGGATTTGTGATCAATTTAAAAAAATCAAAGTTAACTCCTTTGCAATATATTCAGTTTATAGGTGCAGATCAACTCACTTGAACAGAGCCTTTCTACCTTGGGCTCAATTCATCACAATCCAAAACGCAATGGCTACTACACCCAACCAGCCCAAACCATCCATACGTTCCTATAACCTCTGGACCACATGGCTTCGACTATGTCAGTCGTGTGAGATGCCAGACTGAGGATGCACCCCCTCCAACACTGGCTGACGTAGAGATAGTCCCTGTTGGAAGACGATATAGACCACTACCTCACCCTATCCCCCTCAGTCCTGCACACCCTGCCTTGGTGGACCAGAGAAGACAATATGCTTCACCCTGTCTTGGTGGACCAGAGAAGACAATCTGCTTAAAGGGATGCCTTTTGCCCAATGAGTCTTAGACATCCTACTGACCACTGATGCTTCCCTGTATGGGACAGGTCACTGCGACATGGCACTTGGAATGAATGGGAACGTTCTCTACACATCAGCCTCTTAGAACTACGAGCAATTCAGTTTGCCATGAAAGTATTCCTTCCGCTCATCAAAGGCAAGAACGTGCAGATTGCCACAGACAACACCACGGCAATGTGGTATATCAACAGACGGGGGCACCTGCTTGTCCAGGCTCTGCAGAGAGGCAACAAAGCTCTGGAAGTGGTTCATTCTCCACAACATTCATCCCACCATGACCCACCTGGTGGGTCAATCCAACATGATTGCAGACGTATTGAGCAGCCCACTCTGCAGCACGAGTAGATGCTCCACAGATCTGTTGCTCTGGATCTATTCTCCAAATGGGGTCAACCAGAAATAGATCTGTTCGTTTCACCCCACATGTTCAACGCCCCATATACTGCACTCGAGTGGGGAAAAGGCAGTGATCCCTGAACAGCGCGTTCCTAATCCCTTGGATGGACCTCCTATGTATGCCTTCCTTCCATTCCCCTTAATCACATGAGTTCTGACGAAACTGGACAAAGAGAGAGCTGGATCCTCATAGCTCCCAGGTAGCCATGGTTTACCCTCTTACAGGCCATGGCTGTACGTCTTCAACATCTTCCTCTCCTACTAGACCTCCTTCACCAGAATGACGGAGATATTCTCCACCCCAACCTCCAATCTTTGCACCTAACAGCTGGCTGACATTGCCCTAGCTCACCAAGACCTGTTAGGTCTGCCTGAAGAGGCAGTACGTGCAAGCTGAGGAGTATATGTATATATAAAGTTTATTGTTTAGTTCCAGCTATTACAAATAAATAAATATACAAGTGTGCCAAATGTATATAATAAATAAATACAATAAAATAACTCGGGGTCTCTTCTTATACAATAACCCAATACAAAAAGTATAAACCTCTTACAGCCATAGCAAATTGTTCCAAACCTTTAGTTTAAATCACATAATTCACTAGTACAACCTACTAGGATTTTTTGGAGTCGGCATGCACTCCTAATTCTAATCACTGCCCCGCAAAATTTGGCCACAGCCCTAGTCAGGTCTGAATCAATAGGGTGCAGTAATCTTAGCAGGGCGCTCTTAGGTGTATCCCCCTTCTCAAGGTAACCCCCCCAGGAACCTGAATCTTGGTCCTTCAAAAACAGAGCAATGCATAATTATGTGCTTGGGGGTATCTACCTCTCCCGACTGACACATACAGCAAATTCGCTGTTCCCATGGGATCTTCGCATAACGTCCCTCAAGCATAGCAGAGGGGAATACATTTGCCCTCATCCTGAAAAAGGCTACACGATAATATTGGCTGGGCCTCTGTATGGTATAGAAGGGGTAGTGAGAGTTGAAATAAGGTGCCACCTCCTGTGCCTCTCGCTGGGCATTTTCTGTTTGGGCAGCCTGATCCCACGACCGCCTTTTGATAAGTGTTTTACATGTCGCCCACCCCACTCTTTCCAAATCTGTACAGGCAAACCCTAGCTTGGCAATTTCATGCTTAACTCCCTGTATCCAGCTGTTTCCTAACCCTGCAGAAATTGTATCATTTAACAGTATATCGTTGGAACGGGGGAAGAGCACCTTTTTAAAGCCAGAAGTTCAACCATTGCAGAGTGGCGTGAACTTCCAGCGGAAGTATGAATGACTCTGCCCGCAAGATTGCCTGAGGGTTTCCCCGGGGTGCTCCCAGAATTGTTCGCAAAAATGTGTTCTGTAAGCTCTCCAGTTGAGTAATATATTTCAAACCCCATACCGGAAATGCATACAGAAGCTGACTGATTACTTTAGCCCTGAAAAGTTGTAGAGCCGGTAAGACAAGATGTCCCCCTTTACCGTAGTACAATTTTGTAATAGCTGCAACTGCTTTTTTTGCCTGTCCAACCGCTGCATCATAGTGGGCCTTCCAACTTCCGTTGGCAGAAATTATCACGCCTAGATATTTAAAGGTCTTAACCTGATCTATCTGGGTCTCATCTATAATCCAACAATGGTTTTTGTGGATTCGTCTGGAGCCCACCACCAGCACCTTGGTTTTTGCAAAATTTATCGCCAGCAGCTCTAACTGGCAGTATTCCCCAAAGGCCTCCAGCGCATGTTTCATCCCTACTAATGTTTGGGAGATTATCATGGTATCATCCGCATATAGCAATAACACTAGTTGGCGACCACCAATTTTGGGGGGATGCGTATTGTACCTCTTCATAAATTGCACCACGTTGTTTAAATAAAGATTTAATAGAGCAGGTGCCAAATGGCACCCCTGCCTAACACCCGATTCTACCAGGACCGGTTCTGAGAGTACTCCCTGAATATCAACCCTTATAGCTTCTACCAAGGGAGAACTCAAGAACTCAACTGCCCTTGCCTTTAAGTCCTCCGACCATTTTATTTGTCTCCGAACGAGAGTTGTCCGGACTAGTAGTAATTTGTCCCACAGGACTAATTCGGGAGTCTCCTAGGACCAGGCTAATAGGTGAGTGGTTTGTTACGAATATTGGTACCACTAAAAAGAAGGAAAGGGGGGAAATCAGGAGTAGATCTAAGACACTGGACCCCAAAGATGAATTATAGGTAAAGTTCCCTATCGAGTCCTCCTGTGTATGTCCATTTACTATAAGGACATCTAAATCAGTCATTAAGTCGTCCATCCTGACCTTCCTTGGCCCCACCATTTTGTCCCTGGAATGGCGTGCAGGGACATGACAGGAATCCATCGAGTTGTCTAGCATAAGGGCTGTCGGTTGGGAAGCTGGATCGCTTAATCTGGTGTGAAAATCGCCTCCCATCACGAGCAAAGCGTCAGGAAACTGAATCAGCGCCTCTTTCACCTGGTTAGTCATTATAATCCAGATATCCGAAGAATAGTAAACTGAATGTTCTGGAGGAATATATGTCACTCTCAGTAGCATCTCGCTCCCATTTAGAAAACAACAGTGAAAAAGGGCAAAGTATGCTTTTATGGAGCTGATACGTTTCACTTGGACCCTCAAGTAAGAAGCTATTAGCAACACCAGCCCACCACTTGGGCGACCATGCACTTCAGAAGGCAGTGCATTCACCCAGTGAGCATCAAAACCCCTCCATTTATCCTGGGAGGGAGACACGGTCAACCAAGTCTCTTGGAGTAAAGCAATGTCACATTGATGGAGAAAATTATAGAACTCTGGGTCAGCCTGATGTGTCTTCCATCCGGATATATTCCAGGAAGTGATAGTAATTGGCGCGTCAGGCTTATCCCACTGTCATTGTTTGGGGGGTGGTCTCGGGCGATGCCTCAACACCCTTACTACAGAAGGGCTTCGTACCGTCTTAGAACTCGTTATGGGTTCAAGCGGTAGGCTGGAGCAGGGATTTACCTGAGCATCTCCTAGTGGGACTTCTAACAAATTTGCTGACCCATTCAACGGGAGATCGGTTTGAACAGTCCTCACAGAGGGACTCCGAGAGACATTATGTTCTCCTAATTTCCACGAGGAGTTCCCTTCCTGGGTCCGCAACCCCATCTGTGCGCCTCGTACTTCCTCCTTGCCAGGGGGTAAGATAGAGAGGATTATACTATGTTTAGCTTCCCAACCCTGACCATCCCCTGTCGATATCCAAGTAACCGAATGAGTGTATGAAGTCAATAGCTGGGATAGAGAAGAGTGCAAACCTTGTTCTTCCATTTCCTCCAAAGGAGACTTTGGGGAAATTGCTTGCACTCTATCTCTCTGGGATTTTTTAATTTCCCCTAGTTGGAGTTTGAGGGACTCCAGGCGGTCCAAAAAGCGAGTCTGGATTGCAATTGACGGAGAAGGTAAAGGTTCGTCATCACGAGAAGGACCCACAGGCAGAACCATCGCCGGAAGTGGCAAGGCGGGGGGCTGGGGGGGCAGAGGAGCCGTAGCTAAAGTCGGGGGGCCTCTCACACCCACACACCTCTCCCTCCTCTCCTCTCCTGAGCCCGAGGGGGCGGGGGTTCCCCCAGCATCTGGGGGGGGATCAGTATTCTTAACGGAAGGTCTATTTAAACCCCTTCATCACTTCTGGGGCGCCTTCATTGGGACACAGACTCTTCTCAAACAGTCTCTTCCTGGTTGGTGGAATGCTATTACATGCTATTGAACAAACAACCTTCACAGGGTCTCAAGGGATATTCCACTCGAGCCATGGCTACCTCCGTTGTCTTGTACCGCAAGTTTCGTATAGAGCAGATCTCCAAAGCAGCCACGTGGAGCTCTGCACACACCTTTGTCAGGCTCTATGCACTGGACATTGCAGCTTGTGCAGAAGCTGGCTTTGGGAGAGCAGTCCTCCAATTTCTGTTCAAGTAGGTTCTTTCCCCCCTAAGGGGAGACTGCTTTTTTAATCTCCCACTGGTGTGAGTCCCAGAGCCTCACTCTAAGAAGAAACCAGGATTACTCACCTGTAACTGTGGTTCTTCGAGATGTGCTCCGTCACTCACACCACCCACCTTCCCCTCTGCATCTACTTGAAGGAAAATTCAGATGTAGGTGTTGGAAGGAATTGAGGTAATGCGTGCCCCACCCTGCCTTATATAGTTACTCCAGGAGCCCGACAAAACGGCAGCCAATCAGATGCGGGCTCTGAGGGCGTGCAGATAAACTGCGTGGAGAGGCTTCCAATGGCTGGTACCACGCAGCTGTAGAACCCACTGGGGTGAGTGACGGAATCCATCTCGAAGAACTAAGATTACAGGTGAGTAACCCCCGTTTCCTTGAATGGCAGCTGACCCTGGGCAAAACTTATTTTGAAACAAATATCCCTCCCTGCCTGCAAAGCGGTTGCACTGGGCCTTTATCCTGTGTGCAATGCAAGCCTAATTAAGCATTCCTCTAGGCTGGGATATTTTTATTGTTGTTTTAGATTTTTATCCCACCCTTTTCCGCAGGGACTTAAGGTGGTTTGCAGACAAATAGAAACACAATATAAAAAATACATGCCAAATGGAAAAGTTACAGTTTAAACCCCATTCATACATAGGGTAGTAAACTTAAAAAAATAAAATGTGTAATTACAATCTCACCCTATTATACTGTCTTCCCTCCACACATCGAAGGGTGTTCTGTGCTTGTATGACTACCACTGGATGAATAAGGATTGTGCCTTGTATGTCGAGCCTTTCAGCTGGGAAAAAAATTAATCAAACTCTACTTGGGTTTGACTGACTTGTTTGGAATCTCCAAGTATAAAATGTACCCAGCTCTCTTAAGGGTTTGTTCTCATGTGCATACTTTTAAACAGGGTAGTTGCTATCTCCTCCTGCCTTTGTTCTTCCCATGAGCAAGAAAAAGTGGGGATTAAATAGCTTGCCCCCCCTACCTCCTTGGGAACTTGCAGGGTACTTGTTAGCGGGGGCAGTTGGAATAACAAGCAGTCGGTGAACTGTGAAGGAAATGGAAAAGAAGGAAGGGCTGATGTTTTCTGGGACAGTATAGGACTTACGGAGGTAATTCCCCTGCTCCCAGTATAGGCAAGCAAGCCTACCTCCACAATTCTACCTCTGCTCTCGGAATAAGCGCCATTTCCTCCTGCTTACAATACAGGAGAGTTCAGGTGTTAGGAAGTACTTAATACCCAAAGAGCGCTCATGAGCACAAGCCCCAGTTTTGTGTTTTGACATTCCTCTTGGGGAAACACGAAAGTGAGTATATGCTAAAGCCATGACAAACTAGTTCAATTTGACCTTTTTGTATTCATGTAGGAATGAAGTTGGTGGTTCTCCTTCAAATTTGAAATTAAATCTCACTTCATATATTTGAACAAATACTAGAACAGTAAAGAAAGTGTTTATTTTAATATTGTTCATTAGTGGTTGGGTTTTGACTTTTAATACTTTTATGCAACTGCTACAATCATTTTTCAAACGTAAAGTTCCTCTTTCTGTGTGCATTCAGACTAGCTTAATTTTTTAATTGGAGAGTATCCGGAGTAATTGGAGTTGTTGTAAATCGCTCTGAGCCTTCAGCATAGGGCATGGTATAAATCTAAAATAGTAGTAATTGGACCCAAGATGACTTGCCTCTGGAAATATCCACTAATTTGGCTATTACACAACTTTGCATAGCCCTGTTGAGATTGACTGCTGAATTTTAACAGGTGTTGTCTTCCGATGTGCATGATTTGAAGGATGATGTAGACTGGTGTGCTATTATTCCATTATTCCATTCTAAAAACAATTTCATCGTTTCAGATCTGGAGTCTGTCAAAAAGGTGTTCATATTTTCTCCCTTTTTACTTTAAACTATTTCTCTGGCTTGGCAAAATATACATGAATTTATCTCCTGCCACTTTGGAGGAAATGCACTGCTGAATTGGTTCAGGATGTGAATTCCTGATTATGGGGCAGGGTGCTATTGCTTTCTTACCAGTGCTGTAGTCCAATCACTCTTCCCATTGTGTTGTAACTAAACCAAGACTTGTCATCTGTATAGGCTGGAAACGCAACTCGTTGACGCCTAAGACAACTATCTTCCCTTGTCCTGGCTGCCGGCATGATATAGACCTTGGAGAACGTGGCATCAATGGCTTATTTCGAAACGTCACCTTGGAAACCATTGTGGAAAGATACAGGCAGGCAGCTCGGGCAGCCACAGCCATTATGTGTGACCTCTGCAAACATTCACCTCAAGAATCCACAAAGAGTTGCATGGACTGCAGTGCAAGCTATTGCAACGAATGTTTCAAAATACATCATCCTTGGGGAACCATAAAAGCCCAGCATGAATATGTGGGACCAACCACTAACTTCAGACCGAAGGCAAGTAATTTTCAATCTGGATACAATGAGAAGTGGCATATCTGTTGCACAGACAAATTGCTGTAGAACGAACGTTTCCCCATTGCTTTTTACCGCATCCCTCTTTCTAACCTTGTCATTGCTATTTTTGTAGTGAGCTGTAACATTAATACAAAATGTATTTAGTTACTAGGCTGATTTTAAAGTAATAAACAAATGTATAGGGCACTTATTGGGAATGTACCCAGATAGTACGTTGTTGACTCTGTTTTAAAAAATTGGGATATTTCCCTGCCCTAGAGCACTCCGGGTGGGATGCACTGGGGCAGAGAAGCGGGGGCAGGTGTTTAATCCTCCCCCAGGTGGCTGGGTGCACTCTAGTGGATCCATCCTCCTGGGGGACGTTTAAAGAAGTTTCTCTGCCCCAGAAGAGCTCGGCTGGGATGTGTTGTTGCAGGGGAGGGGGGTAGGGGCCCTGCCTTAGTTCTCAGGGTGTTTGTCACTCCTCCTGGCTCCGTGGGCAGTGTATCGCACTGCAAAATGGAGGGAGATTTGGTAGTGGGGAGCTGGGTGAGGCTTAGGAACCGTTCCTAGCGCTCAGCAGCCAGCTTCTTTGCTTCTCTCAGACAGCTTGTTAATTTCACCTGCCTGGCTGAGAGAAGCAGCAGAGCTGGCTGCTGAGCCTTGGGGAGCTTAGGAACAGCTCTGGGAGGCTCCCCTCCCAACCCCCCGCCCCATATCCCTACCTCCCAGCCATTCAAACTCCTCACCCCATCTCCCTGCCGGTCAAACTACTCACGTGGCAGCCAAACTACCCCCGCACCAGCTCCCTAGTTGTTTTATCAACAGTAGACCGAGGTGTATTCATTAGGGACATTAATGTTGACTTGGATATTGTTGTTTAGTCAACGGTAGAACCCCAGGTTTTAGAAAAGACCACACTCTCACTTCTCTAAGTTCAAGCGAAGTGTGGAAAGTGGAGGTGTGAGGAGGATCTGTGAATTAGTTTTATGTAAATTAGTTTTGTGCCTGTACTGGGGTTCGACGGGAGATCAGGGCAGAGAGGTAGGGGGAAGTGAGGTTGTGAAGGGCTTTGTAGGTGAATACAAGGAGCTTGTGCAGAATGCGCTGAGGAAGAGAGAGCCAGTGGAGAGAGGAGAGGAGAGGCTGCACATGGTCAAAGTGATGGGCTAGGTAGATGATCCTGGCAGCAGAGTTTTGAACAGAGATAAGGGAAGAAAGGTGAGAGCGGGGAAGGCCAGCGAGGAGGAGGTTACAATAGTGGAGGCGTGAGATGACTAGGGCGTGGATGAGAGTTTTGGCAGAGGAGACAGACTTTTCACTAAGAATAGAAAAATATAGGATGTTAGTGTCAAATCAGTATCTTGTAAAGAGCACTAATATTTAATCTTGATTTTTAAAAAAGGCTTCTCCTTAGGTCAGCTCCCCAAAGCATATACATTTGGGCCAAACTGAGCACATCCTTCTGTCTACAAAGGGCAAAATTCAAATAGGATTTTCAAACTTTTTTAGAAAAATGAGGAAAATATCCTTATTTTTACATATATGAGTGTTAGAATAAGAAACTTCCAGACAACAAACTTTACATTGCCAAATAGCAATTGCTCCTTTACAGGGCCAAAAAGTTAGCAGATGTTTAAAATCCAAGAATGGCATTTGCTGATTGTGCTATATCAGACTTCAGTAGAAGAAATCCTCCCCTCAAGTCCTAGTGTAATTTTGAAACAAATCAAAGTTGTAGAAGAGGTTTTTGTTTTGTTTTTTAGATGACTACTGTTTGCACATAGATTAATCTTCTGTAGAGAGAAGCAGATGGATATCATGTAATTATTAGTAATCCTGTTTAAGTAAATTAACCTTACAATAGTAATGCATGGCTGTGAGTATTTTAGTCAAATTTAATTGAAATAATGTCTTTCATGTATACTGTTCCTTATTCTAACAGAATAGAACAGTATCCTGATTCCTGTTAGCAATTCTAAATCATGCAATCCAAATCTTAAAGTATGAGAGAAGCATGTAAACAGACTTTGTGTCAAGCAATTATGAAATTACAAAATGTTCTTACTTTAATATGTATAGAAAAAGCATCTAAAAAGTGTAAAAAAGAGCTCCTTTTCAAAGCCTGAAAGCTATTTTTGTTTTATTGATAGCTAATGCTTATTAACATCCACCCTTGGGCTCTCTAGACAAATAATTGATAACGCAACAGGTTATTATGGATACTTCTTTAGTACTAAATATTATTGCAGCAGGTCATTGTCCGTACTATTTTGAGCTGAGAACTAGTTGCTTAAACAGCATAACTTATGAAGATGGTGTAAAGAAAAGCACATTTTGACGTTAACCAAGAAACACAGTATATATATATATATATATATAGTTAATCTTTCTAAATGTTCTGAGTTTTTTGTTTTAATAGGCGTAAACTGTTCCAACCTACAAATTCTCCCATGAGAGAGAAATGGGAAAAACCTAAACAAAAGCTTTAAAGACAGATATTTGAAAGATATATCACCATTTCACATTGGATTAAATGTGTATTTACATCACATGCTTCTAAAAGACATTAATTAAAAGATTAAACTGCTTTTCCTCTCCTAAGGTGCTTCAGAACCCTG
>QEPC01001736.1:926897-951983 GCA_003113815.1 Sphenodon punctatus
CCAGCTGGCCCCTCCAGGCCAGCTGGCCCCAGCCAGCCCCCATGAGGCCCCAGTCAGCCCTAGCCCCCCCCAGGCCAGCCGGCCCACAGGAGGCCCCTGCCCCCCCGAGGCCCAAGCTGGCCCAAGCCCTCCTGCACGAGGCCCAAGGCCCCATCAGGCCTAACCCTAACCCCCCCCAGCTCCTGGTCCCCAGCCAGGCTCCCCTCCGGCCCCCAGGCAGGCCCCACCTGCTGCAGCGAGCCTTGCTCGCTCTGTCCTCGCTGCTGCTGCCTCCTGATCCTGGCTGGCTTCTCCCTGGGCCTTGCCGCCGTCTGTGTCTGCTGCTGCCACTCTGCTCTGCTGCTCCACCGCCTGCTCCCACAACTCTGGTCACGAGTCTTCACCCTCCCAGAAGTTCCTTTTTACTGCTTCCGGGAGGGAACATGAAGGGGCCAGAGGGTGTGTGAGAGAGGGGGTGGGGTGAGGCCGGCTCATTCCAGGCCGTGGCGGCCTGGAACGGGCCGGCCTCCTGAGTCTCCCCCCCCCCCCTGACGGGGGGTCGGGACCGACAATTTTGGGGTTTTTTTAATTAAAAAAACAAAACAAGACTGTGGGACCGGTCCTCCCAACCGGGTGGGTTCAATGGCCAATCCGCCCCTGGTTGCCGTGTTGGTCCCAGGTGACTGACAGGGAGACAAAGTAGTTTGAACGATATCTTTATTGGAACAACTGTTGTTGGTGCAAGCTTTTGGAACTCGCAGAGCCCTTCCTCAGGCAAGTAGAAGTCAGAGCTGAGGAAAGCACAGTGGGGTATGCATAATGTAATGGAAGAGGGGAAGGGAGAGAAGGATAGGATGGGGCATGTTACAACGGGGACATGAGCGAGAAGTAAAGCAAAGTGGGTGATAAATAGAAGGGGAAGGTGAGAACGGGGAGATAATAGAAAGGGAAAAAGTGCAAAGTGAGGGTGGAGTATTCTAGAAGATGCAGAAAGGTAGCAAGTCAGAACTGAAGGTAAAGCAGGTGAAAAAAATGGGCAATAGTTATAGAAGGAGGGAGGGAAAGATGAGAAACGAGTGGGAGATGAGGACTAGAAATAAAGTATGAGCAGAGCTGCAGATAAGCAAAGCACAGTGGGGGGAATGTAATGGACAATGGTAACAGGAAGGAGAGGAAAGTGAGACGAGTCAAGGGGGGGAAGCGAGAGGGGGTGCAATAGGGAGAGGGGAATACCCTAGAAAGGTTACAAAAAGATACAGATATGGATTTATTTATTGCAAAATTTTCTATCCCGCCACCTCCTGCCAAAGGCAGCTCGGGGCGACGTACAATATAAAAACATAGAATAAAATGTACAACACAACTTTAAAACAAAAATAATTTCCCACCCCTCCCCATTTCTCTCACCAAACGCCGGGCAGAACAGCCAGGTTTTACATTGATGCCTGAAGGAGGGAAGGTCCTGGGCCAAACGAGCCTCTGCCGGGAGGGAGTTCCCACAACTGAGGTGCGATGACTGAGAATGCCCTCTCCAATGTGGCTTTCTGCCAAACCTGGGGAACCTCCAAACGTGCGCCCCCCAGCCGACCGCAATGGCCGTTCCAGAACCCGGGGAGTGAGGCGGTCCCACAGATAGGTGGGACCCAGGCCATGTAGGGCTTATAAATTACAGTAATGGTTAGTGTAGACAGGAAATGGTATATAGCAGTAATGAAGGAATTTTGTTAACAGTAGATTAAAAAAAATATGCAGCCTTGACGTTTTATCCAATGCTGATGATGCTTCTGGATACTTCACCATGAGAGCAATTCTCTAGAGAAATCAGTCCTGGGTCTGTCTGTCGGCAGCTGCTATTGCCAGTTAAAAATCCCATAGAACTTAAAGTTAAGCAGTTAACTTCATCTGGACAGAATATCTGGACTCCTAGAATTCCACTCCAACTTCAACAATCACCACCCCTCTATCAAACTAACTATGGAATATTCCCACACCAGTATCAACTTCCTGGACACCACTGTCGGCATGCACAATAGCAATCTACAGACAGCAATATACAAGAAATCAACAGACCACCAACCTACCTACACCAATCCAGCAGCCACCCAAGGCGCACCCAAAAAATGAGT
The DNA here is from genome assembly GCA_003113815.1 of Sphenodon punctatus. NCBI lineage: Eukaryota > Metazoa > Chordata > Lepidosauria > Sphenodontia > Sphenodontidae > Sphenodon > Sphenodon punctatus. The sequence goes on from QEPC01001736.1 coordinate 929,003, forward strand.
TATCTGCAGCCAAGCACTCAAGACACCACAGAATTTGCTCTGACGAATAGACCCGTCACCCTGCTTAAAACCACTTTCACAGAACAAGGACACTCCAACAGAGTAGTAGACCAAATTATAGAATGAGCCACCCAAATCCTACAAGAGAACCTGTTAGAATACAGAACGAAGGAACCCTCTTACCGCACACCACTTGTTCTCGCCTTCCATCCCACACTGGAACCTATATGTGGCATCATCCAACAGCTACAACCCATGCTTGATGGGGACAAAACTTTAAGACAAATCTTCCCTGAACAATCTCTTGTGGTCTTCAAACAGTCCCCAAACCTCTCACAATGGATCATCCAGAGCAAACTACCCAGCACCCAGGACACCCTGGCATTGACGGTGGTCAACGGGTACAAAACCGTGTACGAACAGTAGATGCAAAACCTGCCAACACATTTCTACTACCACCACCGTCAACACTCCCCACAGAAAACCATTCCAAATACAAGGCAACTACACTTGCAAATCCCAAAGTGTAGTGTACTTCATTCAGTGCACCAAATGCCGCCATGGAAACTACGCTGGTGAAACCCAGCAACCCTTACAGCAAAGCATGAATGCTCTCTAGGCATACAATTATATAAACAAAGTTACTGACTCTACAGTGGGCAACTGCTTCTCCCAGCACAACCACTTCATATCAGACCTCTCAGTCCTCATCCTCAAAGGAAACCTACACAACACCCTCAGAAGATGGGCCTGGGAACTAAAATTCATAACTTTGACACCAAAAAGCATGGACTTAGCAAAGACCTACATTTCTTCAGCCACTATAAAATCTGTAAACTTTGACACCAAAAATAATGGACTTAAAAAGGACCTATATTTCTCCAGCTACTACAAATATATATTATACCTTGATCTACTGTTTTTTAATTTTTTTATCCTCTGTACCAAGTTTCTAGATATCATTCTAACTACTTTGTCTCCCTCTCTGTTGACTGTCAGCTGAATACATAACTTTTGCGTTACTGTGAACCCAGTTCCTTTGAAATGCGTGTTCCCTTTGCCTGATAACCGGTTTCCCACTATACCCCCAACCCATACGTTTGCCATCTGTGTATTTAACCACTACCTATTTCTTGGTCGGCTACATTTAATATATAATTTTACAGCTGTTCTTAAATATCTGGCACGTCTCTTTTTATCCCCCTCCCCACCTGCTACCTTGTCCTATATCCACTCCCACCTATTCCATACCCCCTCATATATACCTGCCCTACATTTGCTCAAGTTTATATATGTCTAATTGGCTACGCTACGTGCCTGAGGAAGGGCCCTGTGTGACCCAAAAGCTTGCTTATTTCCATCAACAATAGTTGGTCCAGTAAAAGATATCTGCCTTGAAAATCTACTGTCAAGTGCCATTTCCAAAGACAACTGAGACATCTAGAATTCATTCATATTCATCCAAATGAATTAACTGAAATTCAGCCAGAATTCAGCACCTAAAGCACAAGTTCTTTTGAAAACTTTTACTTCATAATTTATGTAAAGTAGCTAGGTATAAACACACTGAGAGATGAGTTTTAGAATTGCAGGGGAGAGAAGAGCTCTAAGAACGGTGACTAAGTCCTTCTCTGAAAGCCACATACAAGGAAATGGAAGCAGTTGGCTTGCATTGCAAGGCCTCTGACTTTCAATTGGCTTGGCTTTTTAATGTCTCATGTTAAGTCCTATTTCAGGATTTAGGAAAATGCTGCTATAAATGACTGTATGTCTGTGTCAGAATTTTAATTTGAGGCTTCAAGTGTAAATTGAAAGATGACACACTGACTTGGCCTGAAGAATATTTCTAGTTCCTTGGCACTGCAATAAGGCTTTTTGTGTATTTTTTTTTTTTTTTGCCAATTACAAACACTGCACCAAGCAAATCCAACATGGCATGAAAGAATTCATTTGTTTAGCTAGCCTGCCTAGCTTGAGTCATTTGGTCCTAGTTTTCTTAACCCTTTTCTTTCTCTCACTTCCACTTGCTCAGATAGAGTTCTTAAGACACAATCCTGGTAAACGACTGCAATCTCTCCTTCTCCGCCACTTCTCTAACAAACACTAAAAAAGTCATTTGTTAGTAGCAAACAGCTGTCTCCAGACAAGATATGGGGGCCTGGCTCCTGTCTGACACTTTGTCTTAAATCAACTGATACAATCAGTGTCCCTCTGAGTAATGAGGTTCCCAGTGTTGTAGTTACAAAAGCAGATCCCTCTTCCTGCCCTCCTTGACAACCTTCAAGGAGAATTGACACCTCTTTGCTCAGATTCTTAAATGGTTTTAACATAGTTCACAAACACAATTTAGTAATTTTCATTCTCTAAACAAGGTTGTATAGTGACAGGAGTTGCTACCAATAAAATGCTCACTGTAAAGTTCTTACGTAAAGTACTTATATAATCTCATTAATCCTCACAACATGTTTGACAGGTAGGTGTATTATCCCAATTTTCTTATCCAAGGACTTACTAGTCCCATGGCTAAGCTGACCGAATGAGTTGCACCTGGGTCTCCCTGCTTTAGGTCCCATAGCGAACCTATAAGTATAAATAAATAAATAAATATTGGACAACACCAACAGTTTAAAAATGTTCTAAAGTAAAAATACAGTTTAAAGCAAGTCAAAAGTGTGCTGCTAAATACAAAGCTAAGCAGTAAATCTGCAATGAGAAAAGCGCTTGTTCCTCTCCCCCAGCTACAAGTCATGTCATCGTGAGATGAGCAGGAGATCTTCTCTTTTGAGGGCGAGGTGGTTGATCCCGAGTCAAGAGGCTGTGAGCTGGATTTGAACTCTAAGAGAACAATCCCCCAGGGTGGACAGGATCGAGATGCTGTGTTTGTGTCTGCGGGTCCTGAAGGGACTGCCGACAATGTGCAGTGGCCATGCGATTGTACAGGGCAAGGCTTCCCGCAGTTGCAGATCAACTAGGAGGGGTAAGATACAGGACAGCGGTGGTCTTGGGGCTGAACAGCTCGCGGACCATACCATGGACAGTGTTAGGGAGGAGGTAGCAGGGACCTCGCTGGGTAAGGCTGGCAGGGGGATTTTTGTTTCTGAGCAGGGTCACCTCCAGACGAGAAAGGGAGACACAGGGAGCCTAAAAAGCAGCTATTTGTCCCACAAAAATACAGGGTGGAGCTATTGCGCCTTGCCTGTGCCAGCCCTTTTGCAGGCTGGGCAAGAATATTTACTGGCCTGTTATTTATACAGAGATGAGGGACTGCTGCAGATTCTGTGATCTTTTCCAGAGAAAGAGAAGGCTGGTGCAGCTGCACAAAGCACTTGGGTACCCTTTGCCTGTTATTAAGGAGTCATTCTACAGAGCAGCCATGGCTATTGTGGGGCCTATGAGAAAAGCATCGAGGACTGGCAAGAAATATCTTCTAGTTGTCATTGTCATTGATTTTGCAACTCGATACCATGAGGCTCTAGCCCTCTTATAGCAGCTGAAGCAGTGGCAAGCCTAAGGCAGTGCACCCCATGCTGGTAGCAGTGGCCAGTGCAAGACACATCCAAGAGAGTGCACCATTTGATATCGGTGTCTGGTGTGAGAGACAGTTGAGAGTGTGTGCAATTGGTCAGAGTCTTTGCAAAATCTGTGTTTGTTTGATTTTTGTGAGAGTAGGTTCAAGGTGCCAAGATGGCAGTGCCTGCTGGAATGCCCAATATGACCAAAGAAAAGTTAACAGAGGAATGCCAAGCAGATGTCTGGAGAAAGGCGGGAAGAGATGCAAATGACCAACTTTGCATAGTTGAAGGGGGGCCTGGGAGCACCTGGGGGACACGGTTCCTGGAGGGGAATTCCTGTGAAGAGGCTTTTGGCATGTGATGCCTGTGTCAGCCTGTCTGCATATCAGACAGGACGCTGCTTTCTAGAACTTAGAAAACTTCCCTAAATCCTTACCTAGGCTAGCATTGTGCACCCTTTTGATTTCATTTCATGATGCACATTCTGTCTTTACTCTGAACCAATATTATCTGTCTTAATCTTTATATAAAACTTTCTCATTATAAAGCATGTGTCTTTGTGGTTACTGGCACTGTGCTGACTGGAATCTTGGTCTACCACCAACCCCTTTAATTTTTCTGATGACTGGAGCCCTGAGATACAGGCGACTAAGTATTAACCGAGGACTGGCAAGGAACAGTCCTTACAGGCTGCACTCTGGGGAGGGTGGTGCTCAGTGGTTGCTGTAAGCAGGGTAACTGAGTTGTGGCTGGTCCAGTGGTGCTTTTTTTGGGGGGGGGGGGACTGTCAGAGAGAGAGGAACCTAAAATCCTTGTCACAATGGTGGTCTTGCAGCATAAAAGCAGAATAGCTCATTCCTACACGCACTAATTCCCATGAAAATACACCTGTCATTGCCCTTATGGAAGTTTCTTCCATGCACCCAGGTAATGCGAGAAAGCGCAAAGCTGCCTTATTTAAGAAAAGGGTTTGATTGTAGATAGCAAATTGCTGCTTCCCTTCTACCCACGTTTCCATACTTGTTAAGAAGCTGATATAATAGCAAGATGGTGGCCCTGGTCCTGGGAATTGCTTTCACCACAGTCTAGTAACACTAATTCAATATGTGCCTGGAAAACAAGTGGCAATAGCCTAATATTCTCATAAGGCATTGCATATAGTCAAATTATATGTACTCGCATGCGCTCCTTTCAAAGGGGTGAAGGACAAAGTTGCTTGTGTATGCCCTGGAAAGGACATATTTCTGTTTGTACACGTAACTCCCCATTAGTACCTAGTGGATAGGGAATATATAGATACGACCTTGGTTTTCTGCTGATCTGTTGAACAACACTACATCTGCTATATGACTTTCAAGGCAAGGATTCATCTTCTATCCGTCGAGCAAATATTCAAAGCAAGATCAATATTCAACTAACAGCAAACTAATAGGTTATTTGATGCACGCTGTTCTTTCACTTGTAAGATTGTCAATTACAATAATTTTAGATGTTACCATTGTCTCCACTTAATTTGGGACACTGATAATCAGGAGAGCTGTTCAAATGGGACAAAACTGAGAATGGATGCTCCCTACTGCTATAATTAGGGCTAGAGTGATTGCTCCTTTAATTGGGACATCTGTTTGGGATATTTTTATATCTCCTGAGGTGTCCTGATAAAGAGACTCCTATGGTACTAACAGTACAACATCCAACTGGTTAGCACCAGTGCCACACCTAGTGTGAGTACAAGTCCTATTCATTTGAATGGGACTCTCACCATGCAAATAGCACTTATGCTATTTGCCCAGGGGGTCTGGTTTTATCAGAGGTTAAACAAAAGCCAGATAAGTACAACTCTGCAGTTGATGGTGTCACATCTCAAATGGTACAGCAGCATCTGTGTTTGATTTTGTGTAACTCACTTAGCTTTTTTTTTTTTTTTTTAAATGTCCCAACTGTTGTTTTGATTAAAGTTTGACTTTGTTAAGCATTCTTAAAGTTGGAGCCTACATTTTAGAGCTGCATTATGTTTTGCAACACTTTACAGAGATTCAAAAGGCCATGATCCTTGCCTCAGAGTTGAGCTTGTGTGACATATTCAGAATATCCACAAAAAAACTTACGCTAACCACAAAAAACCCTGATGTTACAAAAAGCACTAAGGATGAGCCAAACCACACACAAGAACCAAAAATCCAGGAAATTGGACACTTCGAGCACCCTAGCATACCATCCTAACTTCCAAGAACCCCTAACATCCAAACACATCCTACCAACCCATCCGACCATCCAAGAAAACCCACCTTAATGTCCATGTCATGTAAGGCAAATGGTGTCCCACAAACTACCGCAGTTAGCTGTGATATACACTAATTGGTATCACCGTGGGTCGAACCAGGGTCATTTGACCTGGCTAGATCTTTTGACTGTGCTCGATACCGTTGATCACGAGATGTTGGTGACTCACTTGCGGGATTGAGTTGGGGTGGGCGGAACTGTTCTTGAATGGTTCTGCTCTTTCCTGGCCAGGAGAACTCAGCGTGTGGTGCTGGGGGATTGTTCATCTTCTGCCTGGGACCTCACGTGTGGAGTCCCACATGGTTCTATTCTGTCCCCTCTCCTGTTCAACATGTATATGCAGCCATTGGGCAAGGTCATTCGAGGGTTTGGTGTGTAGTGCCATCAGTATGCTGACGATACCCAACTTTACCTGTCTTTTTCAACTAACCCAGACCCAGCAGTCTTGGTCCTTACCTAGTGTCTGGTGACTGTAGGAGATTGGATGAGGGTGAATTGTCTGAAGCTGAATCCTGACAAGACGGAGGTGATGCTGGTGGGTAGGGCTGAGGGAGTGGTGGCACCCTTCATTGATGGGGTCTGCCCTCTGTTGGTTCCTCAGGTCCATAGTCTGGGGGTGCTCCTTGATTCACAGCTCCGCCTGGATGTCCAGGTGAAGGCCGTGGTGAGAGGAGCATTTCGCCAGTTACATCTGGTGCGATGGCTTTGGCCATATGTCTCCAACCCTGACATGGCCACCATCATCTATGCCTCCTTCACTTCAAGACTGGACTATTGCAATGTGCTCTATGCAGGGCTACCTTTGGTGACAGTCCAGAGGCTTCAGCTGGTGCAGAATGCGGCGGCCTGTCTCCTGACAGGAACGGGTCGCCGGGAGCACATTACACCAGTGCTTCATTCTCTGCACTGGCTGCCTATAGTGTACCGGGCTCAATTCAAAGTGTTGGTTTTGACTTATAAAGCCCTAAACAGCCTGGGCCCCGCATACCTGCGAGACCGCCTCACTGGATTGGCCCCTGTGGTCAGCTGGGAATGCCTTCCTCGGAGTCTCCCAGGTGATGACAATGAGGGGGATGTTCTCAGTGGCCACACCACAACTGTGGAACTCCCTCCCAATGGAAGTCCATCTGGCTCCGGACCTCCCCTCTTTCCGAAGACAGTGTAAGACCTGGCTGTTCTGCCAGGTGTTTGGTGAGATGGATGGCTGAGGGGTTGGGGGGAGGGGGGTTTGTGGCTCTGCCTATGTTTTTTTGTGGTTTTAAATTATATTTTATATTGTATTTTTTAATTATGTGTACTTTTATTGTATTGTGTTGTAAGCCATCCCGAGCTGCTGTGGCAGGAGGGGGCGGCTAAGAAATCGAAGTAAATAAATAAAACATTAGGTGTTGTCTCCTATGTTGCATTGAGAAATCATGATGTTCCTTAGGGGGCATTAGAAAGGACTAACAAGAGTGCAAGTGTGAATTTTCTGCGAATGTGTGAAACCAAATCAGGATTCAGTTAAACTACTCAAATTATTAATTATAGACTTTTAAAAGTTGTGTTTTGCTTCTTGGAGGAAATGAACCCCTTCATCTCCCTAAGCCTATTATTCTCTATTTCATGGTGAGACACAGATCCTAAAACTTCAGTTATAACCAGGGAGTAGGGATCCTGATCAGGGGCAGTTTCTTCCAAGGGGTGCTGGTGGACACAGACCCACTGAGCACCCCAATGCACCTGCCACTGCTGAAGGCCAGCACAGCAAGAGCAATGCTGAAATTGGTAGCACATGGTGGCAGCTTCCCCCTTCCTCAGTTTAGTGCTGCAAGAGCAGCACTGACGCCATCGGCGCCACCACTTCTCTGGTGCAAGGGAGGGGGCTTTCCACACGTGGGCGCAAGCACACAGCGCTGAAAGCCACTGGGCACTTCTACATGTCTTTCCCAGCTTGGGTGCACCAAGATTTGAAACAGCTGAGGCACACTCAAGCTGAGGAGCACATGTAAAAGCTCACGGTGCCTTTCAGCACTCTGATATTTGGGGGGATGGAGAGCATGGGGAGGGAGAGGGAGGCGGGGGTATGTGAGGTGGGCTGGGCTGGCTGCAAGGCATGCGCGGCCGCTGGCCAACTCTGACTGAGTGGAGAAGGGGGGGGCGTGGAGGGAGCAGAGAGGAGGGCCCAGGCCCCTCCCTTTGCTCTTGATGTGCTGATGTCCCAAGAGTGTGCAGCTCCACTTCACTAAAAACCAAGGGGATGGGCTGGAGGAGGGACCAGGGCACAAAGGCATGGGCTCCTATGGAGGAATCCAGCCAATTAGGGTGATATTTAGGATGTCTTTTCCAGGTGCCCTAATACCAATCAGAGCCCCGAGGAGCTCTCTCTCTCCCACTCCTTTCTTTAGGAGAGGAGGGGGAAGCAGAAGACAGCAGTAGTGGCCTGGAACTGGTCTGGGCCAGTTTAGAGGCTGCTGTAGCAGAGAGCAGACTGAATTTCTAATTTTCTATACTTTGGTGAGTCATTTATTTTAATTGCCTTTGTATTATTATTATTTTTTAATTATTTATTCATTTCCCCCCCCCCGACTTTTGTTGCTCTTCACTACACTACAGCCCCCTTTTAATTGTTCCCTGTCTCTGACTGATGTCTTTAGCATCTGATCCCAGCGCTTCGGCACTGCAGGTCTCTGTGGTTTATGGATGCCTTGGGGCAGCTGAAGCGCAACAGGAGACGGTTAGAGTGATGTTGCGCCGTACCCCCACTCAAGACGACCGATTGAGGCATAGGTTATTTTTTTTGAAGACCTATGCTGTAGCTGTGCGAGTAGCAAAGAAAAGTTTCTTTACTGCTATCCTAACAGCTGCAAAGTCGCATCCAGCAGAGCTTCTCCGGGTGGTGAGGAGTCTGGTCAGTTCAACCTGTTTTCACCTGGACCTGGAGTCATCCAGGGCTCACTGCGACATATTTATGGCGTACTTTGTGGATAAAATCACTTGCATTGAACATGACTTCGACTCTACCTTTTCGGATACAGTGGCAAAGCCCAGAGGTTAGGAATGCCCTGTCTTGTCATTGTTTATGGGATCAATTGCAAATGGTGATTCCTGTTGATGCGGGTGATGTGCTTGGATCTGTTCAGACCACAATGTGTGAACTTGACCCATGCCTATCCTAGCTGTGAAAGCCAGCAGGGAGACGGTGGGGCTGTTGCTGGTAGAGGTAATAAACGCTTCTCTTGGGGAGGGGCGGCTGCCGAACTCTCTTAAGGAGGTGGTGGTTCGGCCTCTTCTCAAGAAACCATGTCTTGATGTTGATTCCCTGGCCAGCTTTGGCCTGTCTCTAATCTTCCTTTTTTAGGGAAGGTTATTGAGCAGGTGGTGGCTCGTCAACTAAAGGCGCATTTAGACCGCATCAGTTTTCTGGCTCCCTCGCAGTCAGACTTTTGGCTGGGCTATGGCACTGAGACTGCGCTTGTGGCCTTGGTGGATGATCTGCAGATAGAGCTAGTTAAGGAACATTTGACCCTGCTGGTTCTGCTTGACCTACTGGTGACTTTTGACACAGTGAACCATGAAGTGCTGGTGGTCCTTGCTGCGTTGGATGGAACAGTTTTACAATGGTTCTGTTCCTTCCTAGCAGATAGATCTCAGCAGATAGTGCTAGGAGATTGTTCATCTTTCCCCAGGGGTTCCCCGTGTGGGGTCCCGTAGGGTTCTATTCTTTCCCCCCTCTTATTCAACGTGTATATGCAGTTGCTAGGGGAGATTGTACGCAGGTGGTGGTGGTGGGGTATGGGGTGGGGGTTATGGTGTCATCAATATGCTGATGACACTCAGCTGTACCTCTTGTTTTTAGCAGAACTGGGCCCTGCGGTCTTGGTGCTTTCCTGGTGTCTGGCTGCAGTGGGTGATTGGATGAGGTCTAGCCAATTGAAATTGAATCCCGATAAGATATTTATTTATTTATTTTATTTAATAGATTTATATCCCACCCCTCCTGCTAAAGCAGCCTGGGGCGGCTTCCAACAATTAAAACAATATAATAATAAAATACAATTTAAAACATTCACATATTAAAACATTAAAACAGGACTAAATGCCTTTCACAGCAATAAGTACTATAAATAATGAATCAGGTGGGGGAGCTAAAACCCCTTTTCCCCCCCCCTCCCCAAAGGCCTGGGCGAACAACCAGGTTTTACAACTTCACCAGAATGTCAACAGGCTAGGGGCCAGGCGAGTTCCAAGATGGAGGTGATGCTCACTGGTGGGGTCAGGGAGCTGGGCGAAGGAGGGTCCCCTGTCATTGACAGAGTCCATTCTGTGTTGGCATCTCAGGTTCATAGCTGTGCCTGGATCTCCAGGTGTCAGCTGTAGCCAGGGGTGCCTTCTGCCACTTAGATCTGGTGAGATGGCTTTGCCCATATGTCTCTAACTCCAATCTCGCTGTCATTCACGCATTTGTCACCTTGATGCTGAACCACTGTAACGCGCTCTGTGGGACTGCGAATGGTGACGGTTTGGAAGTTGCAGCTGTTGCAGAACGCAGTGGTCCATCTGCTCACTGAGATGGGCCACCAGAAGCACATTACACCGGTGCTCTGGGATCTGCACTGGCTGCCTAGTATCTTCTGGGCCAAATTCAAGGTGCTGGTTTTGACCTATAAAGCCCTAAATGGTCTGGACCCTGGTTACCTGAAGGACCGCCTTGTTCCCTGGACTCTAGGACAGCTTCTGTGGTCATTCGGGAGCACCCTCCTGGAGGTTCCCTGGTGTATATGGGTGGTGAATGATAGGTGGGTGTTCTTGGCAGCCGCACGGGTGCTGTGAGACTCTCTCCTGGTGGGTATCTGTCTCAACCCGGAACTCCTCACCTTCTGACACCAGTGTAAAACTTGGCTCTTCCTGCCAGGCATTCAGTGGGGGCGGGGTGTGTGTTGTTTTTTTCCTGCACAATTTTGAGAGTCTTTGAGGGTGGCAGCTGCTGTACTGTTTGTTTGCTTTTAGCTAATGTATTATTTTATTCGTTATATTTATTGTATGTCTTATATTGTTGTTCGTTGCCCCAAGCTGCTGGAGGCAGGAGGAGTGGGGTGAAAAGGAATTAAATAATAATTAAATAATTATTTTATTTTGATTTATTTTTAGGACTTTTGGCGAGATATTTGGTTTGGATATTTTAAATATGTGTTTGGGTGTTTTTTAATGTTTTTAAATTTGTGGTTTGAATAATTTTTGTGTTGACTGAATATTTTTGGATATATTTTATATTTTTTGGCATTTTATATTTTTCTTTTTTATTTTTTTATTTTAAAAATGTATATTTAGTTTGGATATTGGATATTTGCTTTATTTTGTTCATTGACTGTGTGCAGCAGGGGTAGGGGGGAATGAAAACAGAATTTAAGTTTTTCCAAAAGCTTTACTTGCAAACTTCTTATATTTAATATTTTTCCAGCAGTGTGAACACTTCAAAAATACTTTCTTTTCCTGTGACCTTATATTGTCTTGTGGTGTTCTTCCTTGAATTTTGTCCCTCTTCCAGAGTGATCTGATGCTTGAGAGTGTTTTTGGTTGAACTTTGAACATTTAAATTAGTTGGGATATTTTGGTGGGCTCGGTTAGTGGAAAAAATTACAGACAGAATTACAGACTTCTTGTATACAATCTTTCTGCTGCGGTGTGAACACTTCCAAAAAGCTTGTTTTGTAATTTGCATGCAGGTGTGGTTTTAGTGTTTTAAGGGGAAAACAGTGCTAGCCCCTTTGAATTTTGTCCCCCCACTCCACAAGCAATCTGATCCTGCTGGGAATTTGGATATTTTTTTTCCTTCTTGTTCACTGGTCTGGGAGTTTGTAGGAAAGATACTGAAAGTGCTATATAAAAAATGGGGAACCTTTTCCCTCCCAGGGACTAATTGAAAAACTAGTACAACCTCCGAGAGTTACATAAAAGGTGGAGGCAGAGGTGCCTATGGAGTGCACTCAGGAAGTGGAGTGTCCAGATCATGGATCTGTGCTCTGGATCTGTCCCCTTTCCTTGTGTGCATGCCCTCATCTCACTCCCTTACCCTGAACTCAGGTTTTCAGTTCTTGAGAGTAGGAACTGGATATAGGGGTCAGATTCAGGAACTAGAAAGGGGTCAAATAAAAAATTGCCCTTGGCCACATTTAGCCCCCAGGTCTAAGGTTCCCCACATCTGGTGTAAAGGAAGAGGAGCAGGAATGGGAGGGGCTGAGATGAGGAATTAGAAATGCAGCACCATCCATGTGTAGCAAAGCTTTTGGTCTACTATGCTGTTTGCTAAAGCATTCTGTCCCATTCTGCCTCTTCTAGTCATGCCTTCCCCTCTCCCAACTACAACTGCAGCTGAGGTGGGGGTGAGAATGAGGTAACTGTTTGCGTTCTTTCAGGCATACAAAGACTGACACCTACACTAAAGCTTTCCCCACAGTTAGGCATTTAGAGGGCCTTTCCCTGGCAGGGTGAATTCTCTGGTGTGTACTGAGGGCAGAGTTCACCCTGTAGCATTTCCCAGTCATGGTATAGGTCAGGGTTCTCCTGCTGTTTGTCAGGGTTTTCCCTCCTGAGTGAATTCTTTTTAAAATAGCAATTTTAAAAAGTGAAACAAATCACACATACATATAATGTCCCCTTATTTAAAACAGACCCGAAACCTTGGGTTGCCAATTTTTCCCCCATAACTCCTGCTCTATAGGAGAAAATGCATTTTGTTCACAACTGCATGACACCACCATTGTGTAGTTTTGTGCAGAAAATTCCTTGAAGGGATATAAAAAGACAGCAGAAAGCCTTGTGTAAATGTACTATTTACTATTTAGTCATTCAATCTCCTAGGCTAAAAGCAAAAGGAAGTGTTTGAAAGCAAAAGGAAGCTTTTAAAGTAATTAAACTTCCCTAGAATATCACTATTCTGTGGTGTGAATGTTGTGTGAAAATGCCCGTATAGTACATTGGCAAAACTACCAGCACAGCTGAATTCTAGGGGAGGATCTAAGATTATTGTTCACACAGAATGTAGTATGGACTGAATACACTAAAGACCATACCCTGTTGAGGGCAGGGTAGTGGGGGTGGTTCCCTTTGATTTACAAATAAATCAGCAACTACCAGGGATATGAGTTAATCGTAAAAATATAACTATGAAACAAAGGATCTAAATTGTAAAGAGCCCCTATTTAAAGTCCACAACTGCAGAATGAATGCATTTTTCAAAATAAAAGACTAAAATACAACCCACTGTTGTCACTATTTCAGTTTGCATCAGTCAAAGATATATCTAATGTCAACAGAAATAATTCTACAACAATGGCCAGTTTGTGTGGCACGTGGAACATCTTACGAGGAGCACCTGCTGCACTGACAGACAGGCATGGCTGGTTCTGCACATGTTTAGAAATGCAAGAATTACCAAGAGTGGAGCTGAAATTAAAAGGCATTTTTCATCTTCATGACTATTATTTACATTTTTGGATAGTCCACTGAATATCCAAATAAATATTTGCCATGGAAACAATATTTACATATTTTGGTTATTTCAAGCTCTTTGCTATTTTGGTTTGGCACTGCTAGCAATAGCACTAATAGTAGTGAAGTAACCGAAATATTCAAGTGGCCAGAATAACTGAACTGGGGATTTGCTTCCACAAACAAAATGGAAACTGAATAGTGGTTTGCGTTCACTTTGTCAGACACAATTTAAAGCAGGCGAAATGGTCAGATGTGAAATGGTCATACCCACCCCCAAAAATGCTTGGCGAGGTGGGGAGGCGCTCTCCCTCTCAGGCTTAGCTGCTCTCGGTTCCTTGATGAGGGGTATAATCTAGACATAGAGCTGACTGAGGGCAGACTCAGATGCTCTCAATTCCCTTTGGGTCTTCAGAAGACCAGAATGCTTGGAGGAGACCACTAAAGAATCTATATGTAGCCCTTCCCCCTTGCAGAAATGGGACTTTGAGCTGATGCCTCGGTTACGCCTCAGGGTCAGCTAGAGGGCTTGAGATCAGAGAAATGGAAGACAGATTTGGAACATTCTCTCCCTCCTCCCCCCCCCCCCCACTCATGGCATTCAGGGTCTGCTGGGCTAATGACAGGGAAGCTGAGAGGAAAGCTTGCCGTCTGTGTGAGAGGTTCTGGGAGCTGCTAAGGAGAGGGAGAGGGAGGCAAGCAAGGACTGACTGAGGAAAAGCCTTGTTGGGACAACTACTGTAGTTGCTTGGGCCCAGGTGTCATTTACACAGCGGGGGCAGAATCACCACCAGGCTCTCCGGGTTTGGGCAGAGTCTCTGGGTGGACTTCCAATTTCTCAAGATCAGGTGGGCTGACCTGGAAAGATCAGGGCTCGTATGGTACAGCTGGGAGAGGGTGGGAGCTGAGCCCCATCACGGCACACTTCTCTCCCTCTTTCCCTCTCACCCAGCAGGAGTGGTGGTACAGTACAAGGAGCTGCTCTCCTTCCTTCCCCTCTACTTGGAAGCAGGAGTGGCAGCAGTGACACCTAGGGGGCTCCAGCTGGTTTCTCCTGTCACTGGTACCTGGGGGGCTCCAGCTGGTTTCTCCTCTTCCCCTCACAGGCCAGCAGTGGGAGGGAGGAGAAAGCAGCTGGAGCCACAGGTGCCAGAAATAGGATTCCTTGCTGCAGTTTCTGCCACTCCTGCTTCCAAGGGGAAAGGCTTTGGTGGGGCTTGGCCCCTGCTGTGGAGGGTCTCACTCTGGCTCCTTCTCCCCCATTAGAAAGGAGTGTATTCATGATTACTTGGCAGCATATGGTTATAATACTGTAGTTTAGACCCTGCCAGAGTGAATCTTCATGTCGGGCAGGCTGAAGATGGATGTTAGGGAACATTGGCTCTCTCTTCTCTCCCTCTCCAGAAATGCACACTCAGACAGCCAGGCAAGAGCTGTGTGTGAAATCCTGTCAGCTCTGACTCTGGCAGTCTCAAACAGGTTATAAGGGCTTCCCTGTCTGCAGTCTACCCAAGCCTCTCAGAGTCAAAACTGACAAGGTTACACCTCAACCCCTCTGTCTCTGCTTCTGAGGAGAGGGAAGAGGACTAGAGCTGGAGATAGCTGATGCCAACAGTTTAAACAGTGGTCCATTTCCTTAAGGTCTGCTGAAGTAGAATTTCTGATAAGTCCATCTTTTATACGTGGCCCAAAAATTCAGCTTACAGAGTCTCTGCTGTATGCCTTACTAGCGAATTAGGGGTGGGTATCTGATTAATCTGATAATACCGATAATTGCCAGTATTGGCAATATCGGATTTTTAACACTGCCCATTGAAGTCAATGGCCGCAATGTTAAAAATATGATATTCCAGTACCAATAAATTAGGTATCGGGAGATCTGATACCAATTAATCAGATACCTGATAATCCCCCATGAGTCCCACCCCTACTAGCGAACTATGTGTATGGCTGACATTTGCCACAAAGAGGCCTTTGTCTTAGGCACAACTTGGCCAAAAACAGCAACTAACTGTTGTTTCTATAATGTACACTGGGCACAATCAGAATTTTGCAAAGGAAGTGAGCTGAGCCCTGACTCATGGAAATCCTGCCCTTCCCTTTGAGCATGGGTGGGGGAAGTCTGGGGATTGGGTAACTCCTCATTCTTGGTAGCAACCCTCGCTTTGTGTTATGGCTTTGCTTGCTGGAGCAGCAGTAGCAGCAGAACCAGCAATGTCTCCAGAGCCAGCCAGGGTTTCCTCTGCTCCTCTCTCTTCCTTCCCCTGGTGCTGTATTTCATCTCACTACTCCTGCTGCCCTTTCTCTTCCTTTCTCTTCCTCCTTGTTAGCAGACATTGTCTTGTGTCCAACAGGGCATCCCCTATCAGGGACATGGCAGTACTTGGTGGGGCGGGACAAGGAAAGAAGGGCACAGCATGGTCTTCTGTCTGAGGATAAAGGCAGAAGGCAGCACCCAGCAAAGATGATAAGAGCGGGAAAGGAGATGGAGTGTAAGCATGTGTTACTGTATGTTGGGGGTGAACAGGGAGTGTCCTTGGCCAAGGAGGAGCCCCTAGAACCTTGGTGCTTCCTCCCATTTATGCTCCTGTAACATACCTCATACAGCTCCCCTATGTGACTTCATGACTAGAGGACCAACATTAGAGCTGAAACAAGTCCCCACAAAAACAGGTATACCTATCACACCCAGTGTACAATCCCCCCCTTACCAGTAGCTCCAGGTGGATGGTGGGAGGAGGGCTCAACCAGGCTGTGAGGGCAGGAGGAAGAATCAAGTTCACTGGTGAAGGCAGCAGCAGTAAAAACAGGACTGGTGCAATCTCATTGGCTTGACTTCTGTAGTAGCTCCTCCCTCCCCACTGCTCTGCGCCTGTCTCTTATACACATCTAGATGTGTATAAGAGACAGGAGTAATACTTTCCCCTGCGCACAAAGTTTAGGTCCATCTTCAATGGTGGTCTGGGTGGAAACAAAAACAAAACAAACACAAAATAGTAAATAGGTTCCTGTTTGGGTTTTTTGTTAACCCCAAAATTGCTAGTTTTGGGTGTTTACAATTTCAGGATGTGCACCCCTACTCAGCACACAGTATGCCCGGATTAGAAAATGCTTCACAGTGAGCTCAGCCCTTGGTACACATGGGAGAATCCAGCACCCAGGCGAAAGGCTCTATAAATGCACTTCTGGGAGAGGAGGATATTTATTTATTTATTTATTTATATTTCTATCCCACACCCTCCTGCTCACAGAGCAGCTTGTGAATGCTTACAAAATATATAATAATAATAATAATTAATAAAACAAACACAAAATATACAATTTAAAATTCATTAAAAATATACAAAAAGGGCAGACCCCCCCCCCTCCCCAGCCCCATCTCCCTCTCCAAAGGTCTGGAAGAACAGCCAGGTCTTACACTGTTGTCGGGAAGAGGGGAGGTTTGGGGCCAAGCGGGGCTCCGTCAGGAGGGAATTCCACAGCCTGGGAGCGGCCACCAAGAACACCCCATCGTCGCCACCCGGGAAACCTGGGGAACTTCGAGTTGGGCATCCCCGGCCAACCACAGGGGTCACAATACGATCCAGGGCCTGAGGCGGTCCCGCAGGTAAGCTGGGCCCAGGCCGTTTAGGGCTTTGTAGGTCATTACCAGCACCTTGAATTGGGCCCGGAAGATAATAGGCAGCCAGTGCAGAGAACGGAGCACTGGTGTAATGTGCTCGTGGTGACCCATCCCTGTTAAGAGATAGACCGCCGCGTTCTGCACCAGCTGCAACCTCTGGACCGTCCCCAAGGGCAGTCCCATGTAGAGCGCATTACAGCACTCTAACGAGAGGAAATAAAGGCATGGATGATGGTGGCCACTGGCCAGATCTGAGTCTGAAACAGTTCAAAATATATTAATGGCCTCCTCCATTTGGGTGGAGGCATGTGGTAAAATAATATGGGTAATACTAGAGGAGACCTAAAGCTTAGCCACTGAACCACATTGGGTGCTTTTACATGGACTGCACCCACGTCTCTTCTCCGCCTCACCCCCAGGTGCCCCATCCATTTAAAGGTGGGCTGCCCAGGTGTGAGGAGGAGCAGAGGTAGAGCAGGCACTGCTGCTCTGGGGCAGTTCTGCTTGTGGTGCTCCAGAACATCTCAGAGCATCGCAAGTGGAGTGGGCTGCCCAAACCCAGCGCCTCAGCTGGGGCAGACCACTGGTCTGTCTAGTTGGTGGACAGGCTGCTGCAGCTCTGCTTCAGACTCGGGTTTGCCCTGGCAACACCGCAGCACTCCGGGCAGCAGCCTAGAGTGACGGCTGATCGCCCCACAGCTCTGGTGCAGGGAAGGGGGTTGCCGCAGAGGTGGACTGTGGGCCACGGCAGCTGTTGGATCTGTTTAAACTCAGCACTGAGGCTGAATGAAGGAGATGCGGGGCTGGCCACCCCTGGAGTAGGTCCATCTAGACACCCATTGTCGGTGCTTCTAGAGCACTGTGACAAAGAGCTATTTAACCACTGGCAGTGTGCAAACTAGTTTCCTCGAGCAAAGCTTTCCAAACTAAGAATTAGGACCCCAGTTGGGGGGTCATACTATCTGCATTTAATATACTGAAAGCTCCCCGGGGCAGGCCTTTACTACATCTGTTCAATGCCCGGTGCATTGAAATAGTGCAGTGACTATAGAAATAATATTAATAATAGAATTTAAATTGGAGTCTATTTTGATAGTGCTATGGCAGTGGTTCCTTGGCCAGCTTGTGCATTTTCATGAATGTTTGTAGCCCATGTTAGAATTAACAGACAATCTTGGCATGGTCTGGGAGGAGCACCTTAGTCTGACCTATTCTCCATTCACCTTCACTCCTATTGATAGCCCACCCTATATTCACAGCGTGGTCATGGTGGCTCGGTTCTACCTGGCCTACTCTTCCTTTACCTTTGCTTGCATCATTAGCCCATGCTATACTCAATGGGCAGTCATGGCATGGTCACAGTGGCTTGGCATGTCAGGCTGGACCCACTGTTGCTTCACCTTCACTCATACTTGTAGTACATATTCTACTTGGTGGCCAGTCTGCTTTGGTGGTGTTGCCATGGAGGTTGCCACTTGGTCCACTCATTACAATACTGACCCATCCGTTGCATTGGTTAGGGTAGGGTGAGAGTGCATTGCCCCTGTAGTGTCTGCAGCAGTTGCAGACCTTCTTTGTTGTTGGAGGGAAGAAGCAGGACATAACATTTAGAAGATGGTGGTGGACTTGTATATCTTGAAAGCTGGATAATACAAACTACCATGGTGATCTGAAGGTGCTAGAGTAGACCTGCAATAGTCCATCCCAAATGTCCACATCTCTCTGATCCTGTGGATTATTATTATTATTTATTATTTTTTTAGGGTTGTGGACTTGAAATAAAATAGTGTGCTTAGCTTGACATGACCATGGCTACATATCTGTGAAAGGCATGTGTAGGGTTGGCAGCACCTACGTTCTTTGTGTTGCAAGCGCATGTCTTTCCTAAAGCAGGATGTATGTTTGCACAAATAGACACAACAGAAGACACAAATTAAAGACCAAAACCAAGTGGTAATAGCCATAGTTCCAAATCAGCCACTAGCAGCATTTACTGGGAAACGGATCATGTCTTGTCTGTGGAGGAGCCCAAGTATCACAAATGTGCGTTTAACTTTGTGCAACCTGGCACTTTAAAAGTGAGGAGAGCGTCACCAGTTTTATGTTTGCTTGAGGTGCTACTTGACATGGGGCCAGTCCTGTTTTGAATGCAGTTTCAAGCCTGCTGGTAGCATTGTTCTTCACTATAAAACACATTAATGCAAGGGCCCACTGAAAGCCTCCTTTGAAGTAAAGCTGGGAAAGGTTTCTTCTTTGAAACGCAAACCTAGTTGTATAGCCATTGCTCCCATGGCTGGCAGTCCCTTTGATATGGCATACACAATGCTGATGAATGGGGTGGGCTGACAGTCAAAAAAACTTTGGAGAGTTGGAAGACCAAAAGGATGTAACTATTTTCCCTTTCCACATGTTCGATGCTGCATGTGCAAAGACCTTTCCCTAGCTATGCTTATCTGCCCAAGGACAGGGATGATTGCTGGACACACACAATAAAATGTTTGCACGCTAGTGATTTTCAGATACAATGGATTGCAGCTTAGGTTATTTATTTAAGGTATCTCAGTTATGCTGGAAAGAGTTTATACCTTAAGTCTAAATTCTAACTAGAAAGTTAATATGTCTGATGTTTTTGTTAAAGGTATTACTGGCAGATTTTGACCAGACAGGAATTTACTGGGTCAAACGTACGTTTCGTTCCTGATTACTTGTGGTTTGATTTCCCAGTGTGATGATATTAAGTGTAAAAAAGGTAATAGGTAAATTAAGCAATAAGACCTTCCACAGTTAAAAATGAAGATATTAATCAATTCTTGTAGTTAGGTTGGTTCTGTAACTGACTTAAACGTAACTGCTCTCCTGTTTTTTTTGGAGATATTTTTAAAACATGGTATGCTTACTTTCCAGCCCTGGGCAGATACCTGTTGAGAAAATGGCTCTCTGCTGGCAGCTAAGAGAGTGCTAACAGGAAACCACGAGTTTTTCAATTCTAGCAGTTAATGCTAGTAAATCTCCTGCTTGGTTTCACTAGGCTACTGTAGCTGGAAACCACAAGGCCTATTATTAACAGATCTATGCAAGGATTAGTTAGAGCCTCAAAATATAGCTTGAGAGAGTACTAGGGGGGGAAATCCTTCATAAAAACAGAGCCACATCTAAAGCCATTGGCAACTGAGAAGCACCCAGCCACTTGTTCTTTGAAGTAGTTTTCATTACTATACAGACAGTTTAATCGTCAGCAAAATACAGTAAAACTGGAAATAGTTGCTCTAATTTAATTTTCACTCTTTGTAGTAGGAAGCCTAGCAGCAGTGCTCAACAGTAGAGTCCAGGTAAGAGTGTGAATTGATTTAGGTCAAATCTGTTGTCCAGCTGCTGGGTCCAGTGGCTGTCTAGAGAAGGGGAGTACTGAGTACGCAGGGCCGGTGGTGGGGGGTAGCCTCCAGGGGGCCATTTTATGGGCCCTTCACAAATGTGGGCGGTGGAAAAAGGGTGGACTGGAATCCCCACAGTTGTTGATACCCTTGTGATGAGATTGTTCTAGGCTGTCCATATTCTGCTCTGAGGAAAGCTACCAAGAATGTATAGATGGTTCTGGAGCATGGTCCCTGGCTGTTTTTCCTTTTCATTCGCTGCAGAGCAGAACTGCTGCCTGCAAGGAAGCTCTGGTGCTACAGAGGGGGACTTGGCTTGTTTCTTAACATGAATTTTGGGACAGTTGTCCTTTTATGTTAATGCAAAATATGTTAATTTTTAAAGCTCCCCCCCCCCCTCATGTATTCAAGTAGTATTTTCTAACCAAGACACACATGTATTACAAAGCATATGAAATGAAGGGAGAAACCTGCTCGTAAGTCTGAATACACATCATTACTACGGTAAGCCATGAACTCGGATAACCTCCATTAGGATAGGAGAAGGAGGGCTTGGGGAAGAAAAATTAAGACTCAAAGTAGGACACAGATTGAGAATGTGCAGGTATAATAGACTGTGTAATGCACAGTCACTTTCTAAATTGCTGATGGTATAGAGCTATACGCAAATTTACAATGGTTATTTGGAGCAGGCACTTTGGAACAGTATAATTCCTAAGCAAGATTATATAAGCTATCATTAGTAAAAGAAGACCATTTTGGAGTATCAGCTAGAGAATAAAGGAGTAAATATCATAAATCAAAGATTAGAGTCAATGAACAGCTGAATAATGAGACATATATGTTTGGAGTGTAATTGTCTTCAGGATGATCACCTCATTGATTTTCTGTAGCCTTAAACATGAGTAGATGACTTCTTAAGGTCCCAGAGTTCTTTGCCCTTATCAAGTGTACAGTATGGACCAGATGCTCAGCTTGTGTAAACAGACACAAAAACGTAGTGAATTCTAGTGAGTTGCATTGATTTGAAGTTTGGATCTGAAGATCTGGCCAATATATACTAGCTCATCTAAAATGACCTGAATGCTGGTAGGACAGAAACACCAGCTTCTAATATGCTAACAGGGTGTACACGTTATGGCTTTTGTAGTCTGAGTTAGTGGCTTATGATTACTAACCAGACCCCAAGTCATAATCAAAGAGAACTGTCTGCTAGAGTAAGCTACAGGTAGAGTTCCAGCTGCCCCTTCCCAAAAACCCAACCCAGCTTTTTGGGTGCCTGAGTTTGTGGGTACCCACAAGATACATGCTTGGTATAATTCTTAGGAATGCCGAGTACATGCCACTCCCACTGATTTCAAAGTCATCAGGTCTCAACACTTCTAAAATGCAAGTCCAAAGGTCTTTCTGAAGGCCCTAAATTAAAGACACACACAGTCAGGGCTCACTTGAAAACTTTGAACTTAATTGTAGGGCCCTGAATATGGGCTCACACCCAAGGTACAGGAAGTTTAGTTTTAAGTTTCTTGAATCTCATTTCTGGGTAGGTTGCAGCGGCGGCCCTAGGCTGAGGGCACCTGGGGCAGTACCCTGCTCCCGCTCTCCCACATCCCCGGTGCCACTGACAGTAGCGCTCGCTAACGCTACTGTCAGTGGCACCGAGGACGGGGGAGAGCAGGGGCAGGGCACAGCGCTTTGACTGAGCGTTCTTTGTCTCTGCCGGTGCGGCGGCTGAAATTGACTGCTTGCAGTCAGAGCAGCGCGGTGCTCCCATGTCAATTTCAGGCTGCCGGCAGAGGCAGAGAGTGTGCAGTCAGTGAGCACTAGCCTCTGCCTGCCCTTTTGGGACTCCAGAGTCTGGAGTCTCAGAAGGGACAAACTTAGCCTGAACATGAGTCGGGCGGCTCAGCGTTCAGACCAAGTGTGCCGCTAGGGAAATGAAATTTCCCTGAGCGGCAGCTTTGCATTGAGTCCTATGGGCTCAATACAAAGCCTCAGTTGGACGTTCAGTGGAGGCGCTTGGCGGCGGGAGGTGCTGCAGGCACATGCTTGAACTGAGTTGAGCATGCGCTTCACAGCACATCTTGCCGCTGGCACCTCCATTGAACAGTGAACTGCCTGAGGACTGTGCCAGCAGCCAGTCGCCGGGAGGGACCCCGGCGACAACTGTAAGTAAACGCTGTGTGTGTGTGTGTGTGTGTGTGTGTGTGTGTGTGTGTGTCGGGGAGCAGCGGCTAGGGGCCTCCCGCCCGGAGGGTGTGC
Organism: Sphenodon punctatus; assembly: GCA_003113815.1. Lineage (NCBI taxonomy): Eukaryota > Metazoa > Chordata > Lepidosauria > Sphenodontia > Sphenodontidae > Sphenodon > Sphenodon punctatus. The sequence continues at coordinate 951,523 of QEPC01001736.1, forward strand.
GAGACTGGGGAATGGGGGGGAGGATGGATGTGCGCACCCAACCTCCCCCCCATTCCCCAGTCTCGCACCCCCCCCTTCCATGATCCCAGGCCCCCAGCCTGGGAGACACTGGGGAAGGGGAGGGGGTGAGCAGTGAGGGGGACTTGGGGAGCAGAGGCTAGGGGCCTGCGATGGAAGGGGGGAGGGTGTGCGAGACTGGGGAATGGGGGGGAGGGTGGGTGCGCACACCCACCCTCCCCCCCCATTCTCCAGTCTCACACACACTCCCCCTCCTTTCATGATCCCAGGCCCCCAGGCTGGGAGACAGTGGAGAAGGGGGGGTGAGGGGAGTGGGGACTAGTGGGTTAGAGAAGGGGGGGCTGGGAGCCAGGCCTCCTGGGTTCTTGGGGAGGGGACAGGGGCGTAGCTAGGTTGGAATGGGCCCAGGGACAAGACATGGACTGTGGCCCCCCCCCCCCCCC
>QEPC01001736.1:955665-972758 GCA_003113815.1 Sphenodon punctatus
CTGTGTTTTGGGTTTATAAATTATTTATTTTAAGCTTGATGTGCATGTAGACTGTGTTTTCTTCCATCCGATGTTAACCCTGGGAACTCCTTGCTGCTGGGTTTTGCCAGTGTTTTGCGCCAGTGTTATGCCAGTGTTATGTGGGTGTTTTGGGTGTTTCCCTGTGTTTTGGGTTTATAATTATTTATCTTAAGCTTGATGTGCATGTAGACTGTGTTTTCTTCCATCCAATGTTAACCCTAGGAACTCCTTGCTGCTGGGTTATGCCATGCCACTGGCCTACCGTTCCCCTGACTCCGCCTACCGTCCCCAGGCTCTGCCCCTAGGCCCGCCGGCCTGTGTGTTCTATTTAAAAATGGCCTCTAATGGCATTTCCAGTAACTAATCCATAATTTGGTTGGACATTTAGGCGGGGAGGGGGAGAAGGAAGGAAAGAGTGAGAGTTTTTATTGCTTGAACTTTATTATTATTGTTTTATGAATTGTGAGCCACTCTGAGCCTGTATAGGAAGAGTGGCATATAAATTCAAATAAATAATTTCCAGTGCAAAATAATGGAGGTGAATTTCTTTCCCGGACTGGTTCCAAAAAGCTATTCTGTAGTAGACTTCAGCAGCCTTTTGGAGCTCATTAAAAACAAACAAACAAAAAAAAAACTTCAGAGTTCTAGCACAGGCCTTGCTTTTATCTCCTACCATGAAAAAAAGTCCTGGAAGCTTTAAGCTCTCTCCTTTCAAATTACAGCTTGTCCACCATCCAGGTAGGGTTTGAATAAGCCTTTCATCATTTGCAGTCTGGCTACGGAGTCATCACAGTCACCTGCCTTTTCCTCTTCCACAGTTTTAATTCTGCTTCTTAATGCCTATTCTTTGGAAATGTTTTTGCACTTAGCCTAAGGCTGAAATCCTAGATCCACTAAATTTCATGACAAAACTCCCATTGTCTTTAATAGGGAGGATTGCTCCCCTATTCAATTTAATTTTTGTCATGCAAAATGCACCCAGGTGCTAAATGGTGCAATTCTTCTGCTCTATAAAATGTGCAGGCAGTACAAATGTGTGACTGGTATAGGAAATCTATACCAACTGGGTGCCAGCTGAAGACTTGTCCTAAAATGGCTTTCTTTGGCGTGACTATCTGACATAGTAAGGAATGGCGAGTCCCAGGTAAAAACAGACATGACCTTGGCCTGCTGTGGCCCGGGACCCGCCTGCACATGTAAGGAAGTAAGTAATTTTTATTTGTCTCAACCCAAAGGGTCATTTGACAATGAACCAATAATAAAACAATAATAGAAACTACCAATAATTACAACAACACGAAGTTTTTAAAAACACATTGGAATAAAAATAACATTAACAGTATCCAATTCCAAAATTCAAAATCCAAAGAGACACAAAAAACAATATCCAAAATATCCCTCCTGATATTTGACATCAACATGTTCACAAAAGGTCAGCTACTAGGGTGTGCAAACCTTCCTGGGGTTTAATACTAATGAGTGCGTTGATATCACCCCTACTAATAAGGACTCACCCTTGTAGGTATAAATGAGAATTAGAGCTTTGAGGGGATACTTTTGTACCACAATACATGCATACAAAACCTAGCTACCTGTTTAGATAGCAATAAATCCCCTCCATTAAACAATTTCGCCAGAGCAACATTATGTTGCCACAAAGGGCAACGTTGGATGGAGCTACTAAAATACCTCACCCTCCAGTTCTCGTAGGCTACACATTCAAAATGATATGAGAAAGTGTTTCAATTTTACCAGACTTGCACCACCTGCACGTGTGTGTGCAGGCGCTGCCGGATGCTGGCCCAGGACTGCCCTGGGCCATGTTTGTGGCTAGCCCTGGCTGTGACCTCAGAAAATCTCCCAAGTCACAGCCCGGACTAAGACCTGCCAAACTGGGCCATCGCAGGCCAAAGTGGGCCACAATAGGCTAGCACATCTGTTCCTGTGTGGCCAACCTGGGTCAGGCTGGAGTCCCACATAGGGTTGCCACCTATGTATATTTTTCCAGGCCACTTATGAAAAATACATGTTGCGGGGCCTGCATTTGTGCAAATGCAGGCCCTGCAACATGTATTTTTCACAGGTGACCTGAAAAAACATACATAGTTGGCAACCCTAGACCCACATGGCCAGAAGCCATGGCTGTGCCTCATTGGCTGCCATTGCTGCCCATCATGGCAGGCTGGGAGCATTCCTCAGGCAGGACTGGCTGACTACTCACATGTTTGTTGTGCTCCTGGCCTTATCTGGGCTGTGCTGCTGGTGGGACAGCTTCCCAGCCCTGTGCACCTCATTTCAGTGTCCTGGCCCGACCTGAGCCATGTCGCCTGCTATTTTCCACCCCGCGGCGACTCTGAGGGCAGCTCTGCCTGTTCTGGTTTTACCCATTGACAGTCTTGGTCAAGAATGAAAGGTAGCAGATGGAGAAGACAATTCAAAGGGGTAGACGTGGCTCATTGTGGTCCTGGACATTGGAATCTGCAGCTAAAAATGCACTCTTAAATTATTTTATTTATTTAGATAGATACCCTGCCTCCTTCCGAGGATTCGAGTGCTTTGTAAGTGGCATGGCACAGGTGGATTTTAAGGAGAGATTCAAAAAACGTTTGCATTTTTATAGTGTACTTAGAGATAAAGTAATACAGTGATATCTTTTATTGGACCAACTATAGTTGGTGTAGGTATACATTAAAATAGATATTTATTATAATATATTTATAGTTGGTTCAATAAAAGATATCACTGTACTACTTTATCTCTATTGCCTATATTTGGGACCGACACTGAAACCTTACTTTCTCTACACTATAGAGTGTGTGTCAGAAGATTTGACCAATGAGCAAGAAAAGACAGCATAAAACAGTATGAAAACCCCACTACCACACTACTTCCAGAACTGATTCCCCCCCCGTCTGCTCTTCCTTTTTCCGCTCAGTAGATGGCAGTCATTGACTGAACTACAAGGGCTGAAAAGAGCACCTTTGCAACTAACCATGTCTTTCTGGGAGTAGCTTGTTTTCACTTTCAGCATGTGATGCAGTGTAGATTTCTTTGAGACTAGACTGAAAGTAGCATTTGGAACAAACAACCAAAAATAAAATGAGGAGTCCGAACTGACAGCCTCTGGAGAGTGGTGCGGCACCGCGCTTGTTCTTCACTAGAGATAATAAATAGCTCCTCTGAAGGGATTTTGTCTTTATTTATTTCATATTTATTTGGTTACATTTTTACCTCGCCTCCTCCTGCCCATGGCAGTTATATACACAAAATAAATAAAAATCCAGACTATAAAACAAGCATACACAGCAGCAGAGTTAAAAAACAAAAAACAAACCCCCCCAAACGCACCCCACCAAACTTCACCTGTCTCCCTCACCGAAAGCCTGGCGGAACAGCCAGGTCTTACTCTGTCTTCAGAAAGAGGGGAGGTCTGGGCCCAGGCAGGCCTCGTTCGGGAGGGAGTTCTACAGTCTAGGTGTGGCCACCAAGAACACCCTCCCCATGGTCACCACCCAAGAAATTATGGGAACTTTGAGTTGGGTGCCCCTGGTTGACTGCAGGGACTGCTACAGTACCTGGGGGATGAGGCAGTCCCGCAGGTAGGCAGGGCCCAGACTGTGTAGGGCTTTATATATCCCACCTACCTGCAGGATCACTTCATGCCCTGGGCCGTGGTGCGGCCCCTGTGGTTGCCCAGGGACGCCCAACTCAAAGTCCCCCGGGTTTCCCCGGGTGGTGGTGATGGGGAGAGTGTTCTCAATGGCCACTCCTAGGCTGTGGAATTCCCTCCCGATGGAGGCCCACCTAGTCCCAGATCTCCCCTCCTTCCAAAGACAGTGTAAGACCTGGCTGTTCTGCCAGGCCTTTGGGGAGAGATGTCACATTGTGCCTCGGTTTCCCCAAAAGGAATTTGCTCTTAGTGGTCCAGGCCTGACATGATCTGGTCTGGATATAGGGTGCTCTTTTCCAATATGTGGAATTCAAGTTTACACTTTGCTAATAAGCCAGCCAGCTCAGCAAATTATAGTAAAGACCAATTCATGTATATAAATGAGGCTGAGACTTATAAATATTATAAAATATGACACAATAGTTTACTTAAGTTCAAATAAAGACATAGTACAAAAGAAACAGTGTCAGTTAAAAGTACATGACTTACAAAGACATTTCTGTTCAGAGAACAGCTCTGTTACAAATTCAAAGATCTTAACATCTATAAGATATAACATATGCTCTAAGTATTATTGCTATGGTTGACTCAATGCATCATATTGGATATAACATATTACCCAGTCCTTTACCCGATTCTGCCATATGAAAGATGAGAAAAGCTTTAGGAAAGGAAGCTTTCTGAAAAATCCATCTTTCCTCTCTCTTCTTATAGAATGAAAGATGCTTGGAGGTCAGCTAAAAATGACGTCAGGTCAAAACTGCTGACAGGGAGGGGTTTTTCTCAAAATACATAGTAAGAATCCTGTTGATACATACTAAACAGGTTGCTATCATAAGATAGGATTAACAATGAGTAAACTCCAAACAAACAAGGCCTTTTCCTGCCCTGCCAGGGAGTCACGTATCTTGACTCTAATCAAGAGAAACTGAGACAGACTTGATTAGATCATCTATTCCAGTATACAGGCTGATTTTCCAGTATTTGGTCAAGAGTTCAGTAGAAAGGTCACTATAGGACAGTTCTTTTAAGAAGTCATCATACAGAAAGTCTAATTCTGATTTCCAATATATTGAAACACAGATGGTCAAACATATATGCCTATATACAGGATACATGACAGAGAGATGGGTAGGGTGGGAGGGTTTGAATTTGTTGTCAGCCGCCATGAGCTGCCATTGTGAGCAGGAGGGAGTGGGCTACAAATGTTTTGAAATGTGGTAAATAAAAATAAATAAATATAGGTCAAAACCAACACCTTGAATTGGGCCCGGAAGACTCTAGGCAGCCAGTGTAGAGAATGGAGCACTATTGTAATGTGCTCGCAACGACCCGTCCCCATAAGGAGACGAGCTGCCGCATTCTGCCCCAGCTGCAGTCTCCAAACCGTCCCCAAGCGTAGCCCCATGTAGAGCGTGTTACAGTAGATTTAGAGGAAGCAAAACAGCAAGGCAATGCATATGATGGATATTGGACTCAGTGTACTTTCACGTGCCACTTCCGCCCATTCTAAGGGCCCAGAGTGCCATGTGAGTGAATGCCAAGTGCCTGCACCAACCCTGACTGAGAGGGGATGGGGGGAACCCAGGCTGAGGCTGGTTTTGATGCTACCACAGATCTATTGTCTGGCAGCAAAACACTCTGTATGCCAAACAGCTGATCCATGATAGTGGCATTACCTCCTTGTCTGGCCCAACCTATACCTCCTACAGCAATCAGAGAAAAGCCCCTCCCCCAGCCAATGAGCTCCACCCTACAGTGAAGAAGCTCCACCCACATGCAGTTACACATGCACTCCACCCTGCCTTCTAAGTCCAGAAAGAGGTACAAAAGCTCTCCTACTTAATTTCTTGTCATTCTGTGATCTTCCCATTATCCCCTCAAGTGCTTTCTTGGGAGGCAACCAGGAAAAGGGTGTTGGTGAGGCTTGAATCTTTTTGTATGTCTCCCCTGAAAGAAGAACAGTGAGATTTAGCACCAAAGAAGCACTGTCCCTCCTACAGTTGGGAGGTATGGCCACCACCCCATCTGGTACCACTCATGACTGGTGGATGGGACTGGAAATGGTGCTGCTGCTGTTCAGACATCACGTTGATTCTATGAGTTCAATAACAATGGATATGTTGTACTCCAGTTTTTTTCCAGGAGCAATTGCCCCAGATTCATCATAGAGCCAGACCTGTCATGCTTGCGTGGTCATACGAACACCCAAACAAGAGTTTGGGAAGATAGCGATGTGGTTGATGTAATGTGTGAAAGTATCCTGAAATGTGTCAATGAGCAGGTGATATCCTAAAGTTAAAACACTGGCTTTTGAAGGAGATTTTCACTATTGTACAACTATTATTGTTTTTACCTCCTCATCAAATGAACTCAGGATTGAGTCTAATTGGCATTCCTGGAATTTGAGCTACATACTCAAAGCAGCTGCAGATGAAATCTGGCTAATTCAAATGATCAGCTAAATACTGAGTGTTTTCAGACATGATGGGCACGGTTTAATTTGCTTTAGTGCAGATTAACCTGGGTGCCGCTGTCATGCCTAAATGTGCCCGCCAGATGTTAGCACAGTCTGACTCCTGACCATGGTGGGGGATAGCTCAAGTTGTGACTTGGCGAAATCCCCAAGTCACAGCCCGGGCTAAGCTCCATCATGGTTGGAAGCCAGCTGCCAGACCCGAAGTAAAGCAGGCTATCGCATCTGATAGCCTGCTGTACTTATCACAGTCCGGAGTGTGTGTGTGGGAACTGGGTGCCATAGTGGCTGTCATTGGCTGCCATGGCTGCCCGTCAGCTGGGGGAGGGGGTAGGACTGATCCATGCAGCATGGGGGCGGGGTCAGGCCGATGCATGTCTGTGTGTCTCACCATCGCCTGCCTGGCCTACTCGCGGTAATGGCTTCCATTGCTGCTTGGAGCAGTCTGCGGTGGTGTTGAGAGCTGCCATGTCAGAAAGCACCCACTGATATCAGAAAGGTTGTGTTTTGATCAGCGTCCAATTTTAATTTGTGTTTAGTGTTCAATTGGTTGGTTTCTTCGATACTGGAAAATACAGTAGTCCGATTTCAACAGATTGAACTACTGTAACGTGCTCTACGTGGGGCTACCCTTGGTGATGATTCAGAGGCTGCAGCTTGTGCAGAATGCGGCGGTTCGCCTCCTTATGAGGACGGGTCACCATGAGCATGTAACGCTGGTGCTTTGCTCACTGCATTGGCTGCCTATAGTTTCCCAGGCCCGATTCAAGGTGTTGGTTTTGACCTATAAAGCCCTATATGACCTTGGCCCCACTTACCTGCAGGACCATTTCATCCCCCAAGTTCTGGATGGGCCCCTACGGTCAGCTGGGAGTGCCCTTCTTGCGGTCCCCCGAGTTCATTGGGTGGGGATACACAGGCAGATATACTAAATAGCCCACTAATAATTTGTTCCCCACTGACTCACTACTCGGCTAAGCATTAGGAAAGAGTTTGGGTAAAGTCTTATTTTGTAAACTGGGATCTATTGTACGCTGATTATGTTATTTTATAGGTTTTTAACGTGTTGTTGTTGAATTGTTATGTTGTGACAGCCCATGAGGCTAACAATAAATTATTTACCTACCATTAGGAAAGAGGTGGGCAAATGGTGACTTGGGAGCTGCCTGGGAGCTCCGGCACGTCTACTGCAGCAAATGGCTGTGTGGAGCCGGGTGTCTATGCTGCTTCCTCCATTCCACTCCCTTCACATGCACCACCTAGTGCTTGCTTTTCCTGCCTCCTCCACGTTCCAACAGGGGCTGCCCAGCGCAGGGTGCTGGCCAGAGAAACAGCAGCAGCAGTTCTAGGTGGCCCCTGCTGGCACATGAGGAAAGGTGAGCTCACCGTGCTGGGTAGCTTGTGCTGGTGGGTAGTGGAGGCAGGGAGGGGTTAGGCGTGGGTGTTTTCAGACGAGATGCAACCCTGCACGGCCACCCAGGAGCCATGGATCTGACCACCCATCTGACGGTGGAGCAGCCAGATGCGCGCTCCCATGAGCCACGCAGCACCCGCTCATGGCCACACACGGAAGTCCAGAGTGCTTCGTGTGGGGCAGGCCAAATGGATGTGTGGCAATGAGTGGCCATGGAGCCCCTATGTGGATGAACGGCAGCAGCCAGCCGCACCAGCAGACAGGCCCGCCACTCCTAGGCACTGTGGGTGGGGAAATGGTGTTTGTAAGTCACAAAATCTCTCTGGGAGCGCTGGGGAGCCTGAGTTCCTCAGTGCTCACATCCAGAACATGTTGCTCCGGCACACTTCCCCACGCCCCTATGGTCCGTGGCAGAGGGTGTGTGCTGTGGCCACTGGCTGCCTCTGTGGCCACGGTAGCTACGTTGGGAGCTGCCTGTTAGAATTGCTCCCCACACACTCCACCTGCACGGGATCTCTGGCAGAGCCATGCTGTGGCCAAGGACACCCCATATCACTTTGCTAATTTAAAAACACCCAGTGCCAGCAGATGTGCAACACTGGGAGAGATGAGCAGCAGGGGAGAGGTGGGATGAGGTAGGGGTAGGTAGAGGCTCCAGGGTTTTGTTTGTGTATGAGAGAGAGACAGAGACTCTGAGTTTGTGACTGAGAGCACACCTGTATGTGCAGGGGCTAGTGACATTTGACGGTGACATTTAGCCATATGAAGATTCTGATGAGCAACTCTTCTGATTGGGAACTTTGCCTACTCCTGTTATAGGACATATTGTACACCAGGGAAGGTTAGCCACTGGCCTGAGGGCCAAATGCAGACTTCAACTAGCTTTGATTTGTCCCCTTTCTAGTTCCTGGTCTCTGATCCAGTCCCTACCTTCAAATACTGACAGACCAAGCTCAGAGTAAGTGAGCAGAGAGGAGGACATGCACTCCAGGATAGGGAATGGATCCATGGGCACAGATCCATGATCTGGACCATATTGTTTCTGAGTGCACCCATGAAGCAGTTCCACCACCAACTTCTATGTCACCCTTGGGGCTTGTTCTAATTGTTAAAGTGTCTCCCCCCCTCCCCAGGAGGGAAAAGGTTCTCCATGTACAGTCGACATTAGGGATGTGCAAGGGAAAGCAAATTTGGGGTTTCTGATTTCTATTCCAGTTTGTGCAAAAAAATAAATCAATTATGTGCGTGTGTGTGTGTGTGTTTTGTATTTGTATCTCAGAACTTTGGGACTTTTTAGAGGGGAAAAATCTGGTAGCTGCTAGAGTTGACTGAGAAGCAAGCAAGCAAGCAAGGAGAAGTTGGGTGCAGCCTCTGTTTGTAGCTTCCCTGTGTGTAAGGGGGGTGCAGGTATGTGTGTACGCACGCTCCCATGTGCAGGTGGCGACCTTACAATAAACAGCAAAGGACCCTCATATCAGTGAGTTCCAGATCACCAGGAAAGGGAATTTAATGCCTTCACCCCGTTCCATCTGGTTCCCTGTGTGCAGGTTCATCTCCAGCTGCTTGTGGAAAAAAGCGAACCCCCAGAACCACAAAGCACTTAAAGATCAAAAGTAAAGCTAAATCACAACACAATGCGTTCCTATAGATCACCCTTGTTGGAACTAAGCTCCACTCGATCAGCACAATATACCATGGCCCTTTTCAAACGATATGCACCCATGCATGCCCACATAGTGGGCATGAGTGGGTGTCTCCTGTTTGAATGCTGTGGCGGGTGGGCGTGCATGTGCACTCCTGTGAAACATGCATGCCCACCCACCTCCACGCATGGAGCAATTGGCCAAAATGGCGGCTGCTCTGTTCAATGTGTGCATGAGGATGCGGGGGGTGGGGTGGAATCGGTGCGCACCCGTGTGCACCGGTGCTTCCCTGTACTTCCCACGCAGTGGTGAGCCCACGGACTGCCCCCGCTGCTGTGGCCCATTTAAAAAAGGGCCCGTGAAATGTGAAAGATGCTGGCACTGCTGGACAGACCAACAATTAAACAATCAAATTAGAAATGGAACTTGGGAGGCACAAAGCACACCAACATATCTGAAAATTTCAGGGCAGTTTTTGTGTTTTTAATATGGAAGCCCCCAAAGGGCTTTTTGTGTGTGTGTGCGTGTGTGTGTGTTTTATCCAGGTCAAATGCACAGCCCTGTTTGTACATTATCTCAGATCCTTGGAACGTCGAACAAACATGTGATCAAACTAGGAATCTATTATTTTTCCATAGCCAACCTTTGAAAGCAATTTATATTCTATATAACAATATAAGGATATAATATATTGTGTACAGTCTGGGCCCCACATATCCGAGAGACTGCCTGTCTTTGTCCTTCCATGCCCCACTGTGCCGTGGCCCCTGAGATCGGCCAGGAGTGCTTCCCTGAGCGTACCATCTGTTGGTATTGTTCGTACGCTGAGGGCTCACAGGGAGACGTTCTGAGTTGCTGCCCTGATGCTATGGAACTCCCTTCCCCCAGAGGTTCATTTGAGCCCGAGCCTGGGCATCTTCCAGAGGTGGTGTAAGACCTTTCTCTTTGTTAGGGCATTTGGCAGGCAGGGATAGGGAATGGGGGTTTGGGGTAGGAGTATGAGCAGATTTTGGGGGAGGGTTTTGTGCAGTTGTGGTGGGAGTTGGAAAGGGGTGAGGGGAAAGGGTGGGGGCTTGGGTTTTTAATACTGTTTTATGTGTATTGTTTTTAATTGTTTTGTAAGCCACCCTGAGCCATTTGGGAAGGGCAGGGTAAAAAATTAAATAAATAAATATTTTGAGACACCAGCAGCATGGGTGGGTGTGTTCATAAATATAAAATCAAAACATAGCACAAAGAAAAAGATTACATTTTAAACTAATTACCTTACGTGGCCATGAGTGGCAGGAGCTGGGAGTGAGCTATAGGGAATGGATCACTCCATTATGACCTGTTGGATACTTCTTCAAAGCAATGACGTGTAGCCACTGTTGGAGACAGGATGCTGGGCTTGATGGACTTTTGGTCTGGCCCAGTACGGCACTTATGTTTTTAACAGTGTCTCAAATACTCCACCCGAAGCCATTTCCCTCGTGTACATGAGGATTCCACAGCGTGAGGCAACTTTAAACATTTTTCGTATTATTGTTGTTGTCTGTATAAAATTCAGCTTGAACTCCACAAATACCTAAACCAACACTTTCTGGAACTTTTGCCTTCATGACTCCCTATTGATCCTGGAACTCTTAACAGCAACACAAACACACAAAGGATCACCTCAGGATTGTGACCTGCAAATGACAGGATCCTGTTTGCGGTAGTGAAACACCATTTGTGAACCTCTCGAACATAAACCCCAGTTCCGGTTTACATCTGAACTGACTTGCATATCAGAATGTAAGGGTCAACGGAGTAATGATCTACTTGCCTTGTGTCTGAAGTAGTAGTTCAAGCATTTTGCAAACGATCCTGCTCCCACTGAAACAAAACAGTATATTGACAACAGCTTCAGTAGTACCAGGATTGGACCCTCACCCCCGCCCCTGCATCCACCCCCCACCCCCGGTATTAATTTCATTTCTTTTTTTAGACAAATGTTTCAAATGTTGGCATGTCTTTTTGCAGTAATGATTTTCACTTTTATAGTATTATTTTCAAATGAAAGTTGAATGTGCCTTAGATGTATATGAAATTCACTTCCCTGGAAAGTTCTGCTATAAATAATACAATGCTACACCATCTTTTTCCAAGCATGAACATAGGTGATGAATAGCAAGTAAGGAGGTGGGGGTGTAAAAGCGTGATTTAAAGGAGCTATGGTGATCAAGCAAGTATTTGGAATGAGTTAATTCACCCTTATCTTTTCACTTCATCCCTTATTGTTGGGATTAGCTTTGTTGGTAGGAGAAGAGAGGCAATAAATCCTCTACAGGAAAGGAAAAGACTTCCCCAATAGTCAGCACTGCTGCAAAATAACTCGTTTTCAATACCCTTATTTTAGGTTTCAGCACCTGTGCAAGTGACACAAAGCATAGCAGAAACACTGAAAGGGAAAATGCTGTAAGCCAAAGAACAGGAACATTGTGACTTAGGGCATTTCCAATCTGAAATGTTGCCAACATTACACACAGCAGGTAGATTCCTAACACAGTGGGGAAAAATCAAAACAAGGTTTGTCTGTTTTGAATCTCTCTGCTTAGAAAGATGGGAACAAAATAAGTAATACGTGGTGGTAGAAAGTTCCGGGAATATCAACTCACTGCTATCCAGGATCTCTTGCCATGCCCCAATTCCCCGGGTTTCCTTCTGCCATGGAGGCTGTTCTTGTGCTACTGCTCCCTGCTTGGACCTCTGTCCCACATAGTGCAGCAGAATAGACAGTGCAGGAAACACTGGCCAGGGATGGGGGGCTGAGAGCAGTGCTGTCCCTGCCTGCACAGAGTCCTGCAGCCACACACTGCCCCCATGGCCCGGCTTGGACTGCTGCTTCTAGGGAGAAGGGGGTGCCACAGCAGCTCCTGGGATGTCTGAGCATAGTGCAGACACTTCTGTGGGGCCTTGGCCTGGCTGAGAAGACCTAGCCCCAATCCTGCCCCCCTCCAGTCCAACCTCATTCCTCAGTCCCAGGGCCGGTCTTCCTTAGGGCCGGCCTTGCTATGGGGAGCAGCAAGTGGCGACAACAGAAACAGCAAGGACTTGCTGGTGCTTCTTGGGTTACTTCACTTTCTCCTGCCACTGCCACTTGCTCCTCTCAGGCCCCAGGTAAGTGTGTGGGCCAGGAACAGGCAGGAAAAATACAGCAGAGGTGTGCAATTAGTATCATTTTAATTAGTTAGAAAATCAAAGGGAGCCTCATTTGTTTTTGTAATTTAAGGTAATGAAAATTAATTAATAAGCAAATGACATTAATTTTGGAAAAGGGCCAGTGTTACTGGCATGAACAAACCCATTATGATCACTCCCAGCATTAGGTAGGTTTTCTGCTTCCCAGGGCCAGCACTACCATATAGGCAGGGGTCCGTATAGGGTGGCAAATCCAAGAGGGTGGTTCTCCCACCCCTGATCCAGCTGCCACCAAGCTCTGCAGCTGGATTGGGAGGAGGGAGAGCTGCCCCCTTGAACTTGCTGCCCTATGCAGCCCCACACCCTCCCTGCCTCCAATCCAGCCATGGTCAGTGGCAGTGGTGGTGGGAGAGCCAGCTCCTTGAAGCTGCCCTCATCTAAAGCTGCAGTGGCTGATGGGTGTGGGTGGGTGCCCAGGGAATGGGGCCATGCTCTACAGCTGGATTGGGGTGGAGGGGAGAACTGTCTCCTTGAACTTGCCACCCTGGGTGGCTCTGCGTCTCCCGCTTGGCACTCCCAATCCAGCCGTGGAGCTTGGTGGCGGTGTCCATGGCGGGCCCACGTAGAGAATCAAGTTCTAGGCAGTGGTTCTCCCCCACCCCTCCCCCCATGCCCCTATCCAGCTGCCGCCAAGCTTTGTGGGGGGCTGTGGTTGCCTGAGGCTATCCAGGGTGGCAAATATCCTTGCACCACTCCTGTAAATATCAGTTTATAGTAACCTATGATTGCAATGCTTTAGGCAAATGAATTAACTCTATCTTTGGATCCAGAAGACGGGAATGTCAAGTAAGTGCTTTTCATTGATATTAATTCCCTCTCTTCCCCGCATGTAGCATTAGTGAAACCATTACTTGAATACTGGGCCAGTTCTGGTGTCTGTGCTTGAAATGGATGTTGATTAATTGGAGGAGGCTCAGAAAAGAGCAATGGGAATGATCTGAGGTTTGATAAAGGTATGCCTTTTCATTTATTGAAGAGAAAGCTAAGTGATAACTTGGTCTTGCCAAAAGGCAAATCTCTTGCAGATGGTCCTTGGATTCCGTCAGCCTGGAGCAGGTTAAAAGCTATAGATACCTGGGTTTACCAGATCTGGATCCTGGCTAGAGCACTTAAACATGGTAAAACTACAATTAACCCAGTCTACAAATGGAGTAGTTAAATTTTTGAGATCTTTTGGCGGGAGGATGATTGCCCTGGCACTTAGGATTCTGGAACAAAAGCTTTGCCCCCAGGTACTTTATGGTGCTGAAATTTGTGTTATACTACTGGAGTTGACCTTGAGGTCTTTCAAAATAGCCTGTTACGGAATATCCTGGGTGTACCTAAGGGCACCCCTTCGAATATGCTTAGATCTGGGACCGGGGTTTTGCCAGTTAAGATGAAGGCTCATTTGAATATGACACGCTACTGACTGCATGTGATGTCTATGCCCATGCCCATGTGCCCAAGCTCTACTGGAGTTAGCAATCTCAATATGATATTGGCTTTCCATGGAGTAGTAATCTTGTCAGACTGCTAAAAACAGCTGACTTCTCTGTTGAGTTTTTTTCAGCCATGGGGTCAGGGCAGAGCTAAAATTATAATTAAGATCAGATCGCAAGACATTTTTTGCACAATCTGATCTGGCTGTGATTTCCTCATCCAAAACAGCCCCTTGGTATGACAAAATCAAATCTCAACATTGGGTGAAGCATTATTTGACCACGGTAGGTAGCTATACATTATGCAGGGAGCTCACTTTAGCGAGATTCCAACAGATGTCCTCTATGGTTCTGGTTGGTCGTTACAAGGATATTCCATATGACCAGAGACTGTGTTTTAGTCACTTGGGTCAGATCGAGGACCTTCCACACTATCTATTTAGCTGTGCGGCATCAGCAGATATTTGATCCAAATTATTGACTCCCCTAATGGCAGGTAAATCACACTGGGATACAGCTTTGAAATGTCATTCTTGCTGGCAAATCCTTCAGATCAGACTACTTTGAAGGCTGCTAGCTTTGCATGTGCTCTTGCTGCTCACAGGCGCTCCCTGCAAGATAGGGAGGTTGCTGGGAACTCTCCCGAAGAATTGTCTGATTGATTTGTCTGGGGGTTAGAGCAGTCTATTTTTAGGTTTTGTGGTTAAGTGACACTTGATTTTAATTGCTGTGCAGTGCTTCAGTGTCTTTTTTGTGTTAACTGTTTGTTCCTTTATATATGACAATTACATTTTGTTGTGACTCATGGTCGAAACAAATAAACTTTTACTTGCTCATTAGTAACTTGGTCATGGATGCTAAGCATTTACATGGGGAGAAGATATTTGATACTCCAGGAATCTTTAGCATGGCTGACAAAGGTGTAGCAAGATACAGTTGCTGGAAACTGAATAGACTAGAAATAAAGTGCACATTTTAATAGCAAACGTAATTAACCACTGAAACAGCTTCCTTCTCTGGGAAGCCTTAACTTAAGACTGGATTGTCTTTCTGAAAAATATGACTAAGATTAGCTGCAAGTTACGCAACAGGTCTTTACCCAGTTAAGTCATTTTTGTGTTATGCAGTAAGACAGACTAGATGAACAGAATGGTCTTTTCTGGTCTTAAAATCTATGGATTTTTCCTTTTAAAATGATCACAATTTTCTGTTTCTTGGCTTCAGTCAGGATTGGAAAAGGAAATGGCAAAATATTGTAAGAGGAAGAAATCCTCAGCACTTTCATGACCTGAACCAAGTAAACACTAAAAGGTACTAGAGATTTCACAAGACACTTTCAGACCTTTTTTGGTTGCAGGAGGGAATGCGCAGCCAGGACATGCGCAGGGTGCCACTGGTCTAAAAGCCTCCCCTACATGGCTTTACTAACAGACATGTGCAGGGATGCAGAGCAGGAAATTCAGCTCTGCATACCTGTGCGTGTTGGGGGGGGAGCGAGGTGTTCAGATCGGCCAATCCCCACGCATATCCTGGCTGCGCATTCCCTCCCACAGCCAGAATATGCGTGGTGGTGGGGAAGGTCTGAAAGCGGCCTTAGTCTGATTCTTGATCAAAGAGGGTGATTAAGTATGTTGGACAAGAGCTTTAGTTGCTGTAAATTGGCACAGCTCCATCACCATCTCTGGGTGTTTTTAGATGGACACCTGCTCCGCTTCTGCTCTGCCCCACCCCCAGGTGGCCCATCCATGTAAAGGCAGACCACCCTGCGATGAGGTGGAGCAGGCACCGTTGACTCTGGGCCAGCTCTGCTTGTGGTGCTCCAGAATGTCCCAGAGCACCTCAAGCGGAGTGGGCCTCTCAAACCTGTAGCACCATCTGGGGGTGGAGCAGCGGTCCGTCTACTCGCAGACGGGTCACTGTAGGTCTGCTTCCGGCTGGGGGTTGCCCTGGCAACAGCCATAGAGCTGCAGGTGGCAGTTGACATGGTACAGGGGAGGGGAATGCCATGCGGGTAGATTGTGGGCCATACTGGTAGCTGCCTCTGTGTAAACCCACCGCAGCCATGGCAGACCTGGGGATGGGCACCCCTGAGTCCATCTAAAAACACCCACTGTTGCTGTTCTGATGAAAACCACCTTATACCTTTTGAGATGTTGATCCAAACCAAAACTAGCCAACCATTTTGGAGTCCAGCTATCGGCACTATGTATTGGGGCATCAAACCAAGATCCTTTATCAAGCTAGACACACAACATCCTCAGTGCAAATAGAACTCTTGACCTGCATCTGGCTTCAGTAAACTTTCTACTTACTGTTTGTTAACATGGTTGGCTGGAGTCATTTGTCTCAGTGGCCCTGCAACATAATGTTAAAATCTAAACATGACAAAAGGGAAAGAATAATGTAGCTCTCTGCACGCTACAAAACCTCAAGGCCTTCTCTTAACCACCTCCTGGATTATCTATTTCATCTCTAAATCACTCTGTGTGGCAGCTTTTTTCCCTTGAATTTTTCTTTTTTCATGATTCCACTCCTTGGTATGTTAATCATCTCTGACTTGGTGAGAGTAGCTACATCTTTTATGTTGATTTGATTTGTTCAGAAGGCTTTTGGCCTTTGCCTTCACTTCTGAAGGTAACTTGAATCTTTCAAAAGCCATTGTTTAGAAGCAGTGGTGACTGGTGGTCCTTTAGGTTGGTGGGGCAGAGAAGGTGGAGCCGCCATTCAATTTTTGACATTTTACCATGAAAAATACACAATGAATAAAAAACACGGTGGACACAGATCTAAAAAGTACGCAATGTTGGTGGCATGCAATAGTGAGCAAAATGCAAAGCTCTATGAACAAATTTTAAAAAGGGGAAACCAGCAACTGCTCTTGTAGCTAGGGGGTTAGAAAAGAAAATTGGCAGGTCAAGGCTTCAAATCTGTTTTAGGTAAGGGGACATGACATGTATTTGGGATCTCTTTAACTTTTAAAATTTGCTATCTTAAAAATAAGAATCCACACAGGAGAGGCCTGTACATAACAAAAGTGTGAGGAAAGCTTTAGGAGAAGCTGGGGCTACTCTCTGATATATACCAGATAATCCATGCAGGATAGAAGCCTTGCAATGTGCCCTGACTGGGAAACGGTATAGGAGGAGCTCAACCATCAGAGAATCCACCATGCAGAAGAAAAAGCCCTATAAATGCCTATCTGTGAGGAAAGCTTCAGTGTGAACCT
>QEPC01001736.1:1001767-1020415 GCA_003113815.1 Sphenodon punctatus
CCCCCATCTCTAACCCTCCCCCCATGTCCCCCCCCCAGCAGGTTTCCCCTCGCTCCCCCCACCCCAAACCTTCTGAAGGTTGCTACTTCAAACAAGGTTCTTTAAGCTGGCTCCGCACATGAGCCCAGACTTGACCAGTGTGACTTTTTTTCCTTTTCTTCTTCTCCTCCCCGGTTGGCGGGGACTCAGCCTCGGGTGACTCCTGGGGCTGGGGCTGGGGGGGCATTGCCCCTGATTCTCTAGGGGGCACACCACCCCTGATGGCAGAACTAGCTGCAAATGAACGGATGACATTCCCAGAGAAATATGAATGTATTTGATTGTGGATTTTCTGGAGACTTTTAGCTGATCTCTTTGGGTGTTTACAAACGTGATGCTGGCCCAGTAGGGCCTGCTTTGGCCTGGCTGGGCCAGTGTCATGGTGGCATGTTTGTTCTAGGCCCACCAGATGTGAGTCCAGTACAAACTCAATCCGGGGTGGCGGCCAGTCCAGAAATGTGGACCCAGATCAAAGTGGACACACAGTCTGTACCCAGCTGGGCCAGAGCAAGTGAACCAGCTCTGGCTCCTCCTGGCTTGAGGGGTTGCCATGGCACCTAGTCATGGATGTCTGCAATAGGCAGTCATGCTGTCTGCCATGGCAGGGGAGTGAGGTGATGGCAACAGTGTGGGGGCATGGCCAGGCAGCTGCATGTCGCTCCCCACCCCCTCCCCAGGCTGCAGCCACATGTGTTCCCGTGACCAGACTGCACTTGGCTGGGGGAAGCCCCCTCCCCCCCACAGGTAGGGTTAATGGACATCTACTACATCAACACCCTGTGTGGCAGTGCTGTTCCCCCTTCCCCCCCGTCTCTTGCATTCCCCCTATTTTTTTCCCCTCTCAGCCTATTTCCTTTATTTTTTTCTTTATGACTACATAATTGTTATAATGCATTTATATGTTTACAATCCGTATGTTGTTTCTAATTCTGTTCAATGTTCCTTGTATCTCCAATTTGGAAAATCAATAAAATATAAATTATAAAAAGGGGGAAAAAAGAAAATGGACAGAAATCTGTTGTTTAGAGCATCTTCAAAAAGTAATGTCATGTACATATGAGTCAACCTGAAAAAAGGAAGCAAGCTAGTAGAAAAGAGAGAAGAGAGAAAGGAAATGGAGGAAGAGATGAAAGGAGAGGTGAGGAGGGGGAGAGAAGATAAAGGTGAGATCCAGTTCTACTCAGACACTTCTAAAAAGTCACTCCATATGCTTGAGAACATAGCCTGGGTGTTTCTGTCCAGAGCACATCATCTCCCTGATTGCCAGCTTCAGCAGGCTGATGCACCTAGCTTCTATTGGGCATTTTTGGATTTTCCATTTCTGGAAGTGTAACCTTTTAAGCTACAACTGCTATTCTGTTTAACCATAATTTTTCAGACTGTTCTAGTTTCCATTGATAAAATATTGATAAAATTATTCCAAATAAGGTACATAGGAATAAGCACAGACATGACAGAGAAAGGCCCTTTTCACACAGACACTAACACTGATAAAATGGGTGTTACATTTTATTATACAGGTTGCAGGGCACCCATAGACCACACTTGCAGCCCTGCAACATGTATAATGTTGTAAGACCTGGCTGTTCCGTCAGGCTTTTGGCGAGGGGTGGGGGTGGGGGGTTCCCCACATTGTATTGTATTTTAAATTGTTTTAAATTGTTTACTTTTTTTTTTTTTTTTAAATTGAGTGGTATTCATTGCCCCGGGCTGCCCTGTGGGCAGGAGGGGTGGGATGTACATTTTAAATAAATAAATAAAAAATAAAATAATGAAATGTAACACCCATTTTATCAGTGTTAGAGTGACTGTGTGAAAAGGGCCATTGTGTAAAACCATGATAAGGCAGGCCAGAGGGAATCTGAAGAACAACTTGCTATCGATACCAATTAAACAGCAAATTTTCCCTCCCCCCAGTATATCAGAGGCAGGAAACCTGCTAGAGAGGCAATTGTTCCACCAGATGATCAGGCAACAAAGGCAGTGCTCAGAGATGACAAGGCCAATGCTGAGAAAGAGAAATTACATGGTTATTTGCATCTGTTTTTGCTGCAGAGGAAGTTGGGGTGATACCCACAACAGAACTAATTTTTATACTGAGGAATCTAAGGAATTATCTGAAATTAGAGTCATGCCAGAAGAAGTTTTATTGCACGTCAGTAATTTAAACAGTAGCAAGCCACCACCTAGGCCTGATGGTATTCATTGAACGTACTGTAAGAATTCAGATTTGAAACTGCAGAGTTACTATCAATAATATGTAACTTATTGCTAAAATCATTCTCTGTGCCAGAGGATTGGAGGTTAGCAAATGTAACTCAAATTTTTAAGAAGGGCTCCAGAGATGACCCTGGAAACTACAATAAGTCTGACAGTACCGGGTAAACTGGTGGAGACCATTGTTAAAAACAGAATTACTAGGCGTATTGACAAGCATGATTTGATCGGTAAAAACCAGCATGGCTTTAACAAAGGGCAATCATGCCTCACTAAGCTATTAGAATTTTATGAGACTGTTAATGAGCACGTGAATAGAGGTGATACAGTTGATATAGTTTATATGGATTTTCAAAAAGCTTTTGACAAAGTCCCTCACTAGAGACTCCTGACCAAACTAAGTAGTGATGGGATAAAAGGAAGAGTCCTGTTATGGGTTGGTATCTGGTTAAAAGACAGGAAACAAAGGGTAGGAATAAATTGTCATTTTTCAAGTTGGAGAGAGGCAAACAGCAGGGTGCCACAGGGGTCAGTACTGGAACTGGTATTGTTTAACATATTCTTTAATGATCTCAAAAAAGTAGTAAAGAGTGAAATGGCTAAATTTGCAGATGACACCAAATTATTCAAGATAGTTAAGAACCAGTCAGATTGTGAGGAACTACAGAGGGATCTTATACGACTAGGTGAATAAGCAATAAAATGGCAAATGAAATTCAATGTTGATAAGTTCAAGGTAAATAGGGAACTGTTGTTTGCCCTTTTTCACAATAAGGGAACGAGAGGACATTCTCTGAATTTAAATGGCAGCAGATTTAAAACAAATAAAAGAAAGTACTTTTTCACTTAACGGACAATACAGTTGTGGAGCTCATTGCCAGAGGAGGCAGGGAAAGCCAGCACTTACTGTTCTGTAAAGCGCCAGGTACACAGCTGGCGCTATACAAGTGCTTATAATAATTAATAACTAGCTTCAAACAGAAATTAGATAAATTCTTAGACGATAGAGCCATAAATGCTTACTAGTTGTGGCTTAAGCCCCTGGCTACAGGTATCTGGGAGTGGTTAGCAGGACATGGGTCACGCCTCCATGATCTGTACTTCTCTTGAGCTACTATAACTGACTACTGTCGAAGACAGGATGCTGAGCTTGATGGACCATGGGTCTGACCCAGTATGGCACTCCTTATGTTCTTAATCTAGTATATTTTAAATAATATGAGCTTCCAGTCAGGGCCTGCCCAACGGTTTGAGGGGTCATGTGTCAAGCCTTGGTGCGGGGCCCCAAAGGCTGGCTGGTCTGCTGGTGGCTTTGCAAAACCTTATGGCTGGCAGAGCTCTAGGGAGGGGCTTGTCCATTGTAGGCGGAGCATCCAAAAATCCAGCAACAAAGAGTTTTCAGCGTTAAGATGTGATGGACAGAACTTTAGTTTACACTGGGAACTCCTTGTTGCTGAGTAAAACCCTGCCACTGAGTGAGGGTGATTTCAGATGTTACGCGGTCCAGAATCACCACAGTGGATTCCCAGCAGTGGTGAACCATTCTACCACCACCTGCGGTCAATAAAAGCCCCGAATAGACGTGATGGGAGCAGGGCCACGGCAGGGAATTGGGCCACCAGATCACATTCCGGGGCAGCGCAACAGATGTGACACCAATTCCTGGCCGTGGTCAAAACACCCAGAATGAGTCGGGGAGGGGTGGGACACAAACATGGCTGGCTGAGGGCAAATGAAGCCACAAGGGACAAAAGGGAATGCCCACACAAGGGAAACGGCAAGGGAGGGGGGAGAGGGAGAAGAGCTGCCGAGGTACCACACGCAACAGGCACAGAGACAGCCAGGGCACAGCGGAGAACACAGCACAAACACGCCCTGGCGCGCACACACCCGCACGGGAAAGGGAAGGAAGGGGGGGGAGACACAGCGGGACAGACATTTCACATGGCACATCGGGCACGGGTGTGTGTGCAAGGGACAGGGAAGGGGGGGGAATGGCACAGGGACACAGCTGGACACAGCCAATGGCAACCAGGACCCCCAATACAGAGCAGTCCGCACGGGCACCCCCGCAGCAACACAGGCAGTCCCGGAACAGGGGCCCCCAGGAGGTCTGGCCACAGGCACAGCAGGAGCACACACAGAACAGGGCACGAGCCAGAAACAGTCCAGGAGGCATACTCGGACCCCAAGCGCCAGCGAGGGGGCAATGGAGGGGAGGCAGGAGATCCAGAGCAGTGCAGCAGGTCCAAAGTCACATCCCACCCAGGAGGAAGTCGGGGGGGCAGTATGGGGGACCCAGAACCCCGAGGTCACATGGGCACCCATGGGGGGGCAGGGGCAATGACGGGGCCGCAGGAGGAGGAAGACGGTCAGCAGTACCCAGGGGTGCCAGGGGGGGCAGTCAGGGATCCGGAGGCGGACAATGGAGAAGGTGGACATGGAGGTGAACACCCGGTGCAGAGGTGGACGGGGAGGGGGCCTGGGGCCACAGGCAGGGGCAGCAACACCCCAGGAAGCAGCCAGCACAGCGGCACAGCCGGGACATCATGGAGGGAGCAGGCAGCGGGCCACGGCAGCATGGAGGAGCCAGGAGCCCACACAGGGGTCAGGAACTGGGGCCTGGGAGGCACAGGGGGACTCACAGCCAGCTGCTGGGGGCCACAAAGGGCCCAGGGGCCGGGTGCCCCACCTGGTGAACGAGGTGGGGCCAATGAAGCACGCCCCGGTGGTACCCCACCATGGACACGTGGTGGGCGATCAGGTAGTACGCCTTGAATGGATCCTGCATGGAGAGACCCAGTTGCACATCGGAATGGGATCGCACACCAGACAGCGCCACCAGCTCTGCTACGGTAGGATCAGACATGCAGCAGTCAGCAACAGGGGGCCATGGAAGGTGACCCAGCTCCAGCAGCCAGTGATACACCGCCCCCTGGGAGCACTGGTATTCATGGGCCCCATGAACGCAGCTAAAGTAGGACAAGGACAGGGCAGGGTCCCCCTCTGCCAAATGGACCGTGTAGGCGGCCAGCCTGCACACAGACAGGGCAGACATGGTCTCCGCCGTGAACCAGGCCACATGCGAGCACCTCATCTCTGGGATGTGCCCATCAGGAAAGGGAACCAGCCCCAGCATCTCAGCATGCAACCAGCAATCCCGGGCGCTCGCCTCATAGCCAAAGTAATGAAGGCCAGAGCTCAGGCTCTCATAAGCACCTGACAGGCTGTCCGGGCAGCCCCCAGGAGCAACTGCACGGCCAGGGTATGCCACAGGTCACACAGGGCCATGGTCTCGTGGAAGGCCCACGGATGGGGGGACCCATGGGGGCCAGGGGCCAGGAGCCCGGTGGAAGCACAGCCAGCCATGGTCCAGCACGCCAGGGAGAATAACACCATGGACAGGGGGGCCCACATTCCCTCCAGGGATGGGAGGGGGCTCGGGGGGGGCACCAGGGCTGGCTGAGAAAGCCACAGGCTGCAACAATGTATGGCAACAGAGCGAGGCATGGGGTGTGGACCCAGCACAGCTGCAGGAACCAAGCACACAGACAGGACAGCCGACGCTAATCAGGCTGGCAAGGACACAATGTTGCCAACAGGGAGAGGTGGGAGGTGATGACAAGAGGCATGCAGCTGCAGCCTGCACACCCGGGCATGCACCGGGCCGTGCGCACGGCTCCAAGATGGGACAGCAGGTGCGCTCCATAGCACGTCCCCGCCGGCCTGGGCCACCTGCCCTGCAGGAGACGGCCCAGCCAGCCAGGGGCGGGGCACCACCCGTCCCAGCCTATACCTGGGCTGCCCGCGGCCCCCCCGGGGCTCACCACAGCATGAAGTGGGACCGGTTGGGCGCCTGCGGGATGTACCTAGTGTTCTGTGCTGAATGGTACCGTGCCCACCCCGATCAGCTGTGCATCCTGACTGCCGAGGTGCACCTCGGCGCCCGCCTGCGGGTTACCATGGCCCGGAGCGCAGCAGGGGCCCGCAGGGCCCGCCACAGCCACAGCCACACCCTAGCTTGGCTCAGGGCTCAGCAGGTGTCCGGGGCGGACTGGCAGGCCGTGAGCCGCAGCTGGACCATGGCTGCGGGGATCCACGAGGTGGCCAGGTACCTCCAATGGAGGAGGGAGACCATGCGCCAGGTCGCCCTGCTCGCTATGCCCATTGCCTGGCAGTTATGGGTCACAGAGCGAGCACAGGGCTGGTGGTCCCAGGCACTGGCTCAGTGGTACAAGGCAGCCTGGAGAGCACACTTCCGGATGGACAAGCTCACCCTACTCCGGCTCACGGAGTTGCTCATGCCCTGGCTGGAACAGCAGTACACCCCCATGAGGAACCCCATCCCCATGATCTAGCGGGTGGCCATCGGGGTCTGGGCCCTGGCAACAACCGACTCCTGCCGGTCTGTCTTGCAGCACTTCGGTGTTGGGGTGAGCACTGTTGCCTGTATTCTCCGGGATGTCTGTGAGGCTGTGGAGGGTGTCCTCCTGGACTGGGTGATCCAGCTGGTGAATCAGGGGCCCGTGATGGCCGGCTTCATGGCTGGCAGGTTCCCCAGCTGCATGGGCACCGTGGATGGCACCCACATTGAGATCCTCCGCCCCTCCGCGGGGGAGGCCACAGAGTATGTCTACAGGTACGGGTATCACTCCCTGCAGCTGCAGGCTGTGGTGGACCACCGGGGGTGGTTCATAGACATCTTCAAGGGCAACTCTGGGCGCAGCCATGATGCCTGGATCATGACCTTCTCCCCCTTCTATGCCAGAATGTACAGTGGGGACTTTGCAGACATGGAGATGGCCCAGATTGAGGGGGTGCTGATGCCCCCTTGTATCCTGGGGGACCCGGCCTACCCCCTCACCCAGTGGCTGATGAAGGTATACCCGGTCACCTGGACTCTGGCGGAGGCGCTGTACAATTCCCGCCTGTGTGCTAGCAGGACCATGGTCGAGCGGGCGTTCAGCGCCCTCAAGCAGCACTGGAGGAGCCTTGCCAGCCGGCTAGACTGGACAGTGGAAACCTCGACCCTGGTGATAGGTGCCTGCTGTGTGCTGCACAACGTGTGCGAGACTGATGGGGCTTCCCTCGAATACCCCATGCCTACCCATCCTCCCGGCACTGTGCCTCTGTACGTGAACGCAGACAACCCGAGGGAGTACCGTTACGCCAAGTACATCCGTGCCCCCCTAGCCAGGCATATCATCTGAGAGGTGAGACTGCACACCACCTGACCCACCCCCCTTGGGGCCCCGGGGGGGGGTTTCCCTGGTCTAGCCCCTATACAGGCGCAGTCTACCCCCCCTCTTCTGGGCCCATGAACAGACCACAGGAGGTTCTACTGTGTTCCGTGCATTTATTATCTCATCTGCTGACATGTGCCCCCACCACCACTGCCCCCGGCACATGGTGCCCCCCATACTTCCTCCCTCCCATCCCCCCATCCCCCGCGTTTCCAGGGGCACCCCCTCGAGTGCCCTGTGGGTGGCACAGAGCTCTGGGAACTTCCTTCCCCCCACTGTCTGTGTCCCCAATGGTGTCCTGGGAGGCCTCAGTGTCAAGAGGGGCAGGCAGTGGTGGGAGGACCCAGGAACCAAGGGGCCCCCCTGGGAGGCTGCTCCCTCCAGAGGCCTATAGGGACTGGGAGGTGGATGCAGGGCCCGGGCTGGTGTGGAGGTGGCTGGGGAGGTGGTGGGGGCACCCAGGGGCCTGGCACGGGGCCCTGGGAAGGCAGAGTGCCTGGCAGGGTGGCTGCCATCACATAGGCACACATAGTGCCTGCATGCAGAAGCAGGGAGGTCCCAATGTCATGGGACCTGTCCATCTTGGTGGAATGCTCCTGCACCATCCCCACGATGGCCTGTTCCAGCCACCCAAATGCCTCAACCTGCCTGCTGTGTTCCCGGCGCTCCCGCCTCCGCTCCCGGTGCATCTCTGCTTAGAGCCCCAACCCCCCCTGGCCCAGATCTGTCCCCCTGTCCCATCTGCATGCTTACCCTCGATGTCTGTCTCTGATCCCTCCAAGGCCGATGCCTCCGTGTTGCTGTGCTCCCCCTGTGACCACTGGCTGAGGGTGATGAGGGTGCCGGCCTTGGAGTCCGGATGTCCAGCCAGGGGGTGGGGGCTCTCCGGGCTGCTGTTCAGGGAGGGGGAAGCCTGCCGGTCTCTGAGGTCCTGGGGCATTCCTCTTGGGGGGTCTGGGACCTTGGGGTGGGTACCTTCTTGGGGGGTGGTGAGGGGAGGTATACCTTGGCCCGTTCCCTGCCCTGGGCCACGGTGCTCCCCATGAGGTGTGGGGCAACTATTGTTCCCTTCATATGGAGGATGCGGTCCAGGACATCATAGAAGGGGGTGGTCCGGGCTCCGTGTCTGGACCGCTGGTTGTTGTCCCATAATGCCTTGTACCCCCTCTTCAGTTCTTTGGCCTTGGAGCGGCACTGTGTGACAGTCCGGTGATGCCCCGCCGCCTCCATTTCCCACACTATCTCCTGGAACACGTGCTCATTTCTCTGACTGAGTGCAAGCTCCAGCTGATGCTCCAGGGTCCCCCAAATGCAGATGAAGTCCCGGGTCTCCCAGAGCCCCCACTGCCCCCCTCGGTGGTATGGCCTTCTCCCCCTTCTCCCCTCTGGTTCCTTCTCCTCCTCTTTATCCTCCTCCTGCTCCTACTTCTCCGTCTGGGCAGGGCCCGTGTCCTCCGGGGGCACGGGCTCCCGGACCCGTTTGCGTGTCTGCGGGACACAAGGTGTGTGTGTGTTTGGTTGCTGGTCTGCCCTGGTCCCGCATCCCTGCCCCTTCCCCTCCACCTGCTGGCTGGCCGCCCAGCTGCTCCACCCCCCCTTGGTGTCCCTGTGCTGCCGGGTCCGCTCCCCTTCGTTCCCCTTACCCGTTTCTGGGGTGCCTCCTCCCCCGGTCCGGTCAATGTCCCTGGGGCGGCCTGTCCCAGCTGTTGCTGCTGCTCTCCCTCCACCTCCTGCATGTGCAGCATGACTACCTCCTCCCCCCCCGTGCCTCTACCTCCTCCTCCCTCGCTCTCTCGGCCTCCACTCTCCTCTGCCTCTCGCCTTGCTCCATCCCACCACGTTCTCCTGCTGCTGTGTGCCCTTTAAATCTCCCTCCGTGGCCTGTGTTGTTGCTGGTTGCCTGGCAGCAACACTGCGTGCTTTGTCCCAGGCTGGGAAACATTTTGATTGATTCCAACCGGTGATTGTCGTCCAGACTTTACTTTTTTTTGTTTCCTGCTGGGAATCTCTTTAAGCATGCTTTCGGAGATGGTCCGGGCCGGAGGGCTGGAAGCATGGTTGAATTTGACCCCATGTAGGGATTGACTGTGGTGAACATCTGGCAGCCGCCGAACAGACGTTCAGGGCGCTTTGGCCTCGCCGCGGAATTGACCGTAGTTCATTGTAGTTGAACGTGATTGCATAAGTCTGAAAATACCTGAGAGAACCCTCCTACTAGCATCTCATCCAGTAACTGGATGGGACTCCAGTAGGACAACTCTCTCTCTCTCCATCAGTGGTAGTGCCATAGCAGGATAAAAAAATCCTGTTCACATATTTAAAACATACAAAACTTCTGGGCCACATCAAAACAGCTGCATGCTATTAACAATACTTGATTACACAAGCACGTTCATATTTAGTAAAAATAGCATGTGAGGAGCCACTCGAAGAACAGAAGGTTGCTACCTTGTAAATAAGGTTCTTTGAGATGGCTCCGAACATTCTCACAACACCCACCCTTCCAGCCTCGCATGGAATTTTTTCCTTATATTTCTAGAAAGGGTTGGAAGGAACTGTCATTCTGAGGGGGGGGAGCGCTTTTTATACTAGAGGAGCTCAAGACTATCATGTGGCTATTATTTGAATAGGGTGAGCATGCACAACCCAGTTGTGAGAATGTTAGGTGCCATCTCGAAGAACCTTCTTTAGAAGACTACAACCTTCTGATCAGCACATGGGGAGGTGCTGCTGCGGGGCCATGTGCCTGGGCACCGGTGGCACATGCCTCAGGCCAGCCCTGCTTCCAGTGTGATTTTGTCAGATAGGAAAAAGTTGATTCTGTAGCTAATGTCAATCCAGAACAAGCGTACAAAGCTCCAACTGTAAAACCTATGAGCCAAATTAGCTACTTCAGATGCATCTCCAGTATCCATCTGACTTGGTGGCACCTATTCCAAACATCCTCCATAAAATATTCTGCTGAATTAATCGTAGTGGAAGTGGGGTTCTTAAACAATAGGAGCAGAACTCATTTTTGGTTGCTAATGGCCTGCAGTTAATGGTCTACAGCCAGACTGTCATAAAGGGAAGCACATTTCACTGACCTGTCAGCAATGCAACCTGATGCCATTGCAAGGTTTCCCTCAAAGGGACATGAGAAGGAAGGGCAGACTCACTGGAATAAGAGACAGTACTTAATTATGGTGACTGCCAAAAAGTAATCGGATTAAAAAGTAAACACATCGTGATGAAGATTGATATTCAAATTACCGTCTACAGCACCAGATGAGACCATTAACCTGACCACTCTGCAGTGTCAAAGGTAAAAGCTGAGGGCCTCAACTTGCCACGCCTTCCCTTTATCAGGAAGAGTAGAGTTACAGTACAATGCTTTTCCTTCCCCATGACATCTGTTTAAGCAGTGTCATATTTGTGTGAGCTTGTCATGTTTGTGTGAACTTTTGAATAATAGTCATCTAAGGATCTCAGGAACTGATGAATATTAGGTCTCAACCTTTCTATGCCCACCAGAGGAACTATAATAATACAAAAGAGGTAAACTTAAACACAGATAAACTAAGCCACTTGCTAAAGGTCACCCAGCAAATTAATTAGCATAGAAATCCTTTAGTGAGAGACCCAAAGGTCATTCCAAACAAACCTTTAGTAAAAATTTAAACTGTATGCTATAAATAAAATCAAATTAGCCACAGACCGGCTAAGTATCACAAGTGTAATAAATAAAAATCATAAATACATAATCGAAATCAACACAACTCAGATTCAAATTTGACTGGCCTCAATCAATTGGCTCCATTTGGCGTCCAAAACGGCAGCACAAAAGGAGGCCATAGACCTGGTGAGACGGTATCCTCAGCACTGAGGAGTCTGGCCAGTATTAGATCACAGTTCACCACAGGCTGGTTACAGAATACCTGGCCAAGGAACCTCCTTCTCAAATCGTCATACACCGGGCATACAAATACCACATGGATTAAATCTTCCACCCGTCCAAGAGAACAATTCAGACAAAGCCTAAGTTCTTTTGGTAGGCCTAAATATCTACCACTAAGAATGGCTGATGGAAATGAGTTGAATCGGAACAACAGGAGCGTATGCCTTTTAGGCCAGTCGAGCCAAGATATAAGGTAAGCAGGCTTTCTCAGACAGGGATTAATTTTAGCATAGAGAGGTGCCACTCTTTGGTTTACCAGAGCCATAAACTCAGATTGTCGTTCCTGGTCCCTAATCCTCCGTTTGACCATTGCCAGTGCGCCTTTGGAATCAAACAAGAGAAGAAAGGGGCTAGAAAAGCCGAGCTTCCCAACTTCCCTTTCGACAGTCGCACACCAAGGATTGACTCCGGATGCCTTGACTATCAAATTTACAAGAGAGTTTGGTTTAAGGGGAAACAAATAAATCTTCATCCAGAATTGTATGCAGATGAAGAGAGCCTGGGACTTTAAGGATGATGAGGCAGTCTCAGCCCTCAGTAATGCCTGGGGGGTACCCCTTGGGACCTTAAGAATTGTACGAAGAAAATTGTTCTGCAGGAGGTCAATGGTATTTAAGTAAGCTATGTGGCGTAACAGGAGGGAAGGGTTGCTCCCCCTCCTGCCGCTAGATCACCAGTCTGGTCCTTCCTTGACATTTCGAAGGTCTTTATAAACTGTTTTAACTGTTTGTTAATTAGCCCTTCAGTGGGTAGGCCACTCTTCTGAGCAGGGCTGGCCCAAGGGTTTGAGGGGCCATGTGCCAAGCCTTGCTGCGGGGCCCCAAAGGCTAGTGGAACCTTATGGCTGCACTGAAATTTATAGCTTCCTTGCACGTTGGTTTTCAATTGTGTGCACCCGCCTAACACGCATCCCCACTCACCCCCCTACTCATCCCCATGCACGGAGCAACCGGGGGAAACGGTGGTTACTATGTGGGTGTGGATGAGTGGTGGGTGAGTGGGGATGCGTGTGCAGCCGTGTGCATGCCCCATCCACGCACTGGTGCGCCCACGGACCCCCCCACCCGGCAGAGCCATGTAAAAATAGAATGTGAGGAGCCACTCGAAGAAGAACAGAAGGTTGCTACCTTGTAAATAAGGTTCTTTGAGATGACTCCGAACATTCTCACAACACCCACCCTTCCAGCCTTGCATGGGATTTTTTTCTTATATTTCTAGAAAGGGTTGGAAGGAACTGTCATTCTGAGGGGGGAGAGCACTTTTTATACTTCAGGAGCTTGAGACCATCATGTGGCTATTATTTGAACAGGGTGAGTGTGCACAATCCAGTTATGAGAATGTTAGGTGCCATCTCGAAGAACCTTCTTTACAAGGTTTACTTTACCTTCTGATCAGCATGTGGACAGGAGCTGTTTGTAAACAAACAGCTTTATCTACCAGTGTCCCAGCTGCTGCTGCTGCTGCTGTTGCAGTGTTACAGGAGGGAGAGGCAGGTGAGGGATGGGGTCCCCGTGCCTGGGGCCGGCCCTGGGGACAGACAGCGGCGGGCGGCGGGGGGGGGGAAAGCTTTCTACCCTCCCTCTTCCTAAGGAAAGGCTCCCTCCAGTAGAGGCAGGCAATTAGAACTGAGCAGCCCCAGCCTGGCTGCCTGCCTGGTCTCACCACTCTCCCCCTTTCCATGGGGCAGACAATGGGCTGGGGGGGGAGCTTGCTACCTTCCCCCTCCCTAAGGAAAGGCTGGCTCCCTCTGGTAGAGGCAGTGAGCACTGAGCAGCCCCGGCCTGGCTGCCCAATCTCACTCTCCCCATGGGGCAGACAGCATTGGGTGCTCAGAGGAGGTGGAGGTGCGGAGTGGAGGGGAGGGGGGGCATGGCCATGGGGGAAAAAACCCCAAGATGGGACAGGCAGCCGGGCAGCAGGCTTTGCTACCAATGGGGGTGGGGAAACATTTTTAAAAACGGCTGTGTCCCGACTCCCTCTCCAACCCGCAGCGGTGGTGCTGCGGGGCTCCCTCCTCCTAAGACTGCCATGGGGCCATGTGCCTGGGCACCGGTGGTACGTGCCTTGGGCCAGTCCTGCTTCTGAGCTTCTTTTAAAAGGTCAGTTTTAGTGAGTTTATGGAGTCCCTTGGGCAATCCCAGCAGGTGTCAGGCCTTGGGGCCTGAGGAGGTGGGGGAAGAGGGGGCACCAAGGGAAGCACCCCGCAGACAGGGGCCCCCCCGGCCTGCCTGACGCCCGGCCTCCGAGACAAACGGAATCGGCAGCCCCGACCCCAGCACCGCGGCGCATAGCCACGCCCCCTAGCGTGTTACAGAACCACGCCGATGAAGCCTCGGGGCTGGCCCCGCCCCCTGCAAGGACGCCTCCACTGGCCACACCCCCAGGAACCTCCCGGCATCGCTCTGCGCATCTACAGAGTAGGACGCAGGCTCAGTCTTTATAAGGAAGAGGCAGACGGTGCTGCCTCGCCGGTGAACAGAGCTTCACCCTGTGAGACTGGTCCCCTGTTGATTCCTGTGTCTGTGCTGTACTGACTGCCTAATGAAGTGTGACTGCGGCTGACTGAGTGAGTGTGTGTGAGTGCGGGAGCGAGGGTGTCTGACCGTAAGTACGTTCTTACCTTGATCTTCGGCACGTGGTGCCCTGGGGCCCTGAGAGTGCATTTCACCTTCCCCCTGCCTGGGAGTGTTGCACCCTGCCTTCCCCCACTATATCCCTCCACGCCCTGTATTGGTCCTGGTCCCCGAGTGTCAGCGCTTATCTAGTGTGGGCTTCCCCGGTTGGGAAGTGGCTTGGCCTGCACCCCGATGATGATCTCGGTGGGGAGAGGTTAAGCCCTCCAGACCACCACCACAAGAACCTGAGGGGTCCTTTTTCAGGCACTGCCCTGCCCTACCCGGGNTGTGGCCTTCCCCGGTTGGGAAGTGGCTTGGCCTGCACCCCGATGATGATCTCGGTGGGGAGAGGTTAAGCCCTCCAGACCACCACCACAAGAACCTGAGGGGTCCTTTTTCAGGCACTGCCCTGCCCTACCCGGGATTAGCCTATCGTCTGAGGTGGCGTGCATGCCCTAGTGCCCCGTCATTGCCCCTTTCCCATGGGGTTCACCTACAAAACCCCCGAACCCCACAGTTTCACCGGCTCAATACCTAATTGGCGTACCAATGGAGCAGTTGCTTGTGGAGGTGCAGCAATTAGGTCACATGGTGCAATCCTTGGCCATGGAGGTGAAAGACCTCAAGGACCAGCGGGGCCAGTTGCCCCCCCCCCGCCCATAGTACCGGCGCCCTTAGCACCGCCAGACATGGCCAATCTGTTGCCCCGCGAACCTAAGGGGCCCACCATCTCCAAATTTACAGGGGACAGGCGACAATTTCAGGGATTTCTTGCCTTGTGCGAGCTTACCTTTAAGACCCAGCCCCGAACCTACAATACAGACGGTCAAAAGGTCGCCTTCATCATAGGGCTTCTTGAAGGGCCTGCCTTATCCTGGGCTACACCCCTCCTCACTAGTAATAGCCCATTGCTTGAGGATTATGGGGAATTTATAACAGAGTTCAAGTTCCTTTATGATTATCCGCATCAGCTCCAAGACGCCGAAACCCTAATTACTACCCTGAAGCAGGGGAAGGGACCGCTGTTGGACTATGCTACAAAATTTCAGCAGGTAGCGGTTGAATTAAAATGGCCTGATAATGTTCTAAGGGTAATGTTTCGTCGAGGTTTAAATGACGAGCTGAAGGACCAATTGGCCCTTACAAGCCCACCTGAGACTTGGGGAAAATTAGTAACCTTGGTATTACAAATTGAGGAACGGTTAAATGAACGGCGACGGGAACGCCGTTCAGAATTTCCCCACGGACCGCCCCTCCGAGTACCACCTGTAGGGGCGCTGCGCAGCGAAACACCCCGTAAGGAGGATCCAGAGCCGATGCAGGTATGCGCCTCTCGGGGCCCTCTGACGAGTGAGGAAAGAGAGCGGAGGCGGATATCTCGGCTGTGTTATTATTGTGGGGGATCGACACATTTCGCTCGTAACTGTCCCGCTCTGCCTTCAAGCCGATGAGAACTGGGAAATGCGGCTGCTCGGGATGTATAGGGGGCATCCTGAGCCCGAAACCCTTGCCCCTAGGTAAAGAGGTTCCCTCACTCCCTGTTCCAGTGGGGCGACGCCCGCACCTGCGTATCCCTGTGATGTTAGGGATTAGCCCCACCCGAACGTTGGTAGCCTGGGCCCTAATTGATTCTGGGGCATCAGGGAACTTTATTGATGAAAGGTACCTACTGCAACACCAAATCCCACAACAACCACGAGTACCTGCAGAGGCGATCCATTCCATAGATGGCTCCCCTTTGGTATCCAGACCTATTACTCTGCAAACGATGCCCCTACCCTTGATGGTGCAGGGAAACACCAAACTCCTGTAGCTAGATGTTGTATGTACCCCACTTTTCCCTATTGTCCTAGGACTGCCAAGGCTGGACCAGTGGAACCCCTCTATAAATTGGCAGACCCGGGAGTGGCGAGTTACCGGTCCGAGTGAGAATACGCCAGAAACGCCGGGATCACCCCTGCAGTTGGGTGCCACCGTTACGGCAACAGGAACCCCTGGGTTACCCCGAAGGTACCAGGAGTATGCTGATGTGTTTGATGAACAGGAAGCGGCCATGCTTCCCCCCACAGTCCCTATGATTGCCCGATTGACCTCTTTCCCGACACCCAGCCGTCCTATGGGCGCATCTATGCTTTATCGGGTCCTGAACTACAAACTCTTAAACAATACATCGATGAAAATCTGCAAAAAGGATTTATTCACCCCTCCATCTCCCCTGTGGGGGCCCCACTGTTCTTTGTCCCCAAGAAAGATGGAGGGCTGCGACCCTGTATAGATTATCGCGAACTGAATGCCATCACCGTGAAGAACCGCTATCCCCTTCCCCTTATCCCCGAATTGTTAAATCGTCTTCAGGGGGCGCGGCTCTTCACCAAGTTAGATCTCCGAGGGGCCTACAACTTAGTACGAATTCGGGCCGGGGACGAATGGAAAACCGCCTTCCGAACCAGATATGGGCATTTTGAATACCTCGTAATGCCATTTGGACTTGCCAACGCCCCTGCCACGTTTCAGCATTTTATTAACGATGTCCTGCGAGAGGTACTGGATGTTTATGTTATTGCATACCTCGACGATATTTTAATCTATTCGGCCTCCGAAGCAGAACACGTAGTACACGTACAAACTGTGTTGGAAAAACTTCGCACCCATCATCTCTTTTGTAAATTGTCCAAGTGTGCTTTCCACACCACGACTATGGCCTTCTTGGGGTTTATCATCTCCCCTGAAGGGTTGAAAATGGATGACGCTAAGGTGAAAGCCATCATAACCTGGATACCTCCCATGTCGGTTAAGGCCCTACAACGTTTTTTGGAGACGATAAATTATTATCGTCAATATATTCCACGGTATGCAGCCGCGACAGAGCCCCTGACGAAACTTCTGCGAAAAGGGGTACCCTACCACTGGACGGAAATTCACCAACAAGCCTTTCTAGCTCTGAAAACAGCATTTACCCGAGCCCCCCTGCTACAGTTTCCTGACTTCAACAAGGCCTTTACAGTAGAAACCGATGCGTCAAATAGTGCCCTGGGGGCGGCCCTTCTCCAAGAGGAAACTAAGACAAAGACCCTTCTTCCCTGCGCCTACTACTCACGGCAACTTACTAGCGCCGAAACTAACTACACCATCCTAGACCGAGAGTTGCTTGCCATTAAGGCTGCATTTACCACCTGGCGACATTACCTGGAGGGTGCACAGTTCCCAGTAACGGTGATTACGGATCATCGAAACCTAGTGTATCTCCAATCGGTGAAGATTGCCAACGCTTGACATGGGCGTTGGGCTCTCTTCTTTTCCCGTTTCACCTTTCAGATTCAGTACCGGCCAGGAAAACAGAATGTGTTAGCGGACGCGCTTTCCAGATCCTTGGAGGAGAAAACTACGATCTGCAATCAGGGAGAACCCATCTTAAAGCCATGTGTGGGGGTAGCCACCAGTCTCTCCCCCGCTCAACTGCAACAGTTATCACCACAGGACCACCAGTTGCTCCGGGCAGAGGAGATTCAAGCATGTCCAGGTGGATACGGCAATGTCCACGGCAAGATTATGATTCCGCAAAAAGCCCAAAAACAAGCTCTGTGGAGTCACCATGATGCCCCTTTGGCGGGACATCCGGGAATCAAATGGACGTACGAGCTACTCCAGCGGCATTGCTGGTGGCCCTCCATGAGAGCAGATACGACACGCTATGTTCAAGCCTGCGTAATATGTGCCAAGACCAAAATTCCCCGGAGGAAACCCATAGGGTTATTACACCTGGCGCCTATGCCACAAGGTCCGTGGCAACGTATTGGTATAGATTTCATCGTCGATCTGCCCCCATCACAACATCATACTACTATTTTTGTCGTTATCGATCACTTCACAAAACTGGCCCACTTCGCGGTCTGTCCAGGACTCCCTACCACGCAACAAACTGCATTTTTACTCTTACAAAACATGGTCTGCCTCCATGGTATTCCTCTTGACATTGTCTCGGACTGCGGTACACAATTTACGTCCCGACTGTGGAAAAACCTATTGCAAACCTTGCAGGTCCGATTAAACTTAACTATGGCATACCACCCCCAGGCAAATGGGCAGGTGGAACGGATGAACCAAACCTTGGAGCAGTACCTTCGGTGCTATGTAGACCACTTGCAAGACAATTGGTATGAGTTATTGCCGCTTGCGGAATTTGTTTACAATAACACCCTGAATGCATCCCTGGGGTCCACCTCATTTTATATTACGTATGGTTTTCATCCACGCCTGTGTGCACCCAAGGTAGGCCTTTCCCCGGTGCCAGCTGCAGGGGCCTTAGCCACACGAATTCACATGGCACAGGAAGCCGCACGAACATTACTGCAAAAAGCTCGACAACGCTATAAGTATTATGCCAACCAACATCGCCAACAGGCCCCACAATTCCAGATTGGAGACCTTGTATGGATCGACCGACGTCATTACCCGTCCACAAGACCATCACCAAAACTTGACTACCGATTCATGGGACCCTTTCCCATCAGTCGAAAGGTTAATGAAGTGGCCTACACTGTTACCTTGCCTCCCCACTATCGTATCCATTCGACATTCCATGTCTCCTTGCTAAAAC
>QEPC01001736.1:1020920-1034587 GCA_003113815.1 Sphenodon punctatus
CCACTGGCCACACCCCCAGGAACCTCCCGGCGTCGCTCTGCGCGTCTGCAGAGTAGGACGCAGGCTCAGTCTTTATAAGGAAGAGGCAGACGGTGCTGCCTCGCCGGTGAACAGAGCCTCGCCCTGTGAGACTGGCCCCCTGTTGATTCCTGTGACTGTGCTGTACTGACTGCCTAACGAAGTGTGACTGTGGCTGACTGAGTGAGTGTGTGTGAGTGCAGGAGCGAGGGTGTCTGACCGTAAGTACGTTCTTACCTTGATCTTCGGCACGTGGTGCCCTGGGGCCCTGAGAGTCCGTTTCACCTTTCCCCTTCCCCCTGCCTGGGAGTGTTGCACCCTGCCTTCCCCCACTATATCCCTCCACGCCCTGTATTGGTCCTGGTCCCCGAGTGTCAGCGCTTATCTAGTGTGGCCTTCCCCGGTTGGGAAGTGGCTTGGCCTGCACCCCGATGATGATCTCGGTGGGGAGAGGTTAAGCCCTCCAGACCACCACCACAAGAGCGTGAGGGGTCCTTTTTCAGGCACTGCCCTGCCCTACCCGGGATTAGCCTATCGTCTGAGGTGGAGTGCATGCCCTAGTGCCCCGTCATTGCCCCTTTCCCATGGGGTTCACCTACAAAACCCCCGAACCCCACAGCAGGGTACTTCCCTGTTTTCCAGAACTCATGCACCTTCTTGCCCTTGAACTGCTTATCTAAGCCCTATCTCTGTAGACCCGGACCAGATTTATTCAGATCTGTTTTGCTCAAAGTTCAAAATCAAAATTCTCTTAAAGAAAAAAAAAACCTGGTTTCCAAACCAGTTTGCTAGGGAGAGTTCTCCCCCCTCTCTCAGCAAATCACCATACCAATGCCTCTCTCCCCCTCTCAGCAAATCACCATACCAATGGGTGAAAAGGGTTGAGTCGGTCTGGCCAGAGAAACTCTTTTCTCTGCCCTGATCAGCCTAACAATGAAACATTTAAAACTGGTTTGCCTGCTGCGTAGCCAAACCAAAGATTTGGGAACAAGCGTGTGTGTAGCTTGACTCTTTCCCTTTTTCTTGGGGATTCTACTGCTGCCACCAGTTGTGGCATAACGGAGCCCACTGGGGTTCACCCCAGCCTACCGGCACCCCGTTACCCACTTATTAACTGGTCTCTCTTCCACTGCCACCACCCAGAATATTTACTTGAAATTAGTTTATTATGGCTTTAAGCTTTCGCCATAGCCTTAAAACAATAAAACAACAAATACACACAACATTTAAACAGCAAATAGCAAAAAACTAGCGGATGACAATCCAGTTCAACAAAACCAAGATCCATCACCGCAACTAAGGAAAGAGGGGGGAAAAAAAAATCACGTTAATATATAATCTCAACACATTTCCTCTACTGCTAAACAGGCAGCATGGCAAAATACCCTATCTAGCCAGTAATCACATATCCAGGAAATCAGTAAGTTGACACAAATCCCCCCTCGACCAAGGATGAGTGCACGACACCAAGAAGAGACACCAATACTAGGACAATTCATCCTACCCAGTTCACTCTCTCTCTCATGGCTAGTAAAGTAAAGAGTGCCACCGCCTTCACCGTTTCCATATCATTGGAGGCAAGCAAGGCTGGTATCCCAACCTGATCCCACATGTACGTAGCAAACCCCCGTATTGGCTCGAGCCAAACTGCCCTTAAGGTGTGATATAGAAGGCATCTGTAGAGAAAGTGGGAAAGATCTTCAATTTCCGATGTATTACAGGGACATGTTCTAAGCTCCCATGGAACCTTCCTATATCTTCCCTCAATAATAGCAGATGGGAACTGCTGGAACCGCAGGCATACAAACGCCCTACGTAGAGTTGGCTTGCCCAGCACATCCAGGTAACTCTCAAACTGATGGGAAGTTTTCACCACATGGTAATAGGGGGCGACTTTCCAGGCCGAAAGTTTGGCCACGTCCTCCTGTCTTGCCACATCCAGAATCTTTTGCTTTATCATAGATTTTTGGCTGATACAAGATTTACCTTGGAAGAGCTGGAATGAGAATCCCAGCTCCCTCAGACACATATCTGTCCAGGAGAGCCAGGGGTAGTTCCCAACGCCTTCATATTCCAGCTCTTCCTTTAGGCACAAGCCTGCAAGGGAGGTTTCGTCCTGATGGTATAACTTAGCCCAAAACCTTAATAACTGCAGCTTGCATAAAGAGGCGATAGCTATAATCCCTGTTTCCGCACGTATAACAGCTGCTGGTATTGACTGCGGAACTCCCAGCAAACACCTTATAAATTTGTTTTGGACCACTTCTAAAGGCTGACAGTCCCCCCCTGCACATACTTCTGCCCCAAAAGTCAATAAAGCCTGGATCTTAGCTCTATACATGCCCAGGACCGTGGAAATAGCAATACCTGTTGATTCTGTAGCCAACCTCATGATCCCCCTAGCTGTTATGCTGGCTTTCAGAGCCAGACACTTCCTGTGTCTGCCCCATGTACCATTTTGGGTAAACGTGACCCCCAGGTACACATAAGACTCTACTTGCCTTAAAAACTCATTCCCTACAGGCCAAGAGCTACCAGATGTTTTCTTCTTTCCTAGTACCATAACCTGTGACTTAAGGGGATTAAGAACCAGTTCGTTTGCAGAGCAGAATTCCATCAAGGCCTCGAGTTGGTATAAGAGGCCTTTCCTTGTTTGGGCCATCAAAACCAAGTCATCTGCATATAGGAGAATATTCGTTGGTCTGGAGCCAATCTTGGGAGGAATATTTACTTAGATTTCCAGTCCAGTCTCTCAGGAGAATGAGACCTCTTCTGCTTCTTTAAACAGCCAGGCTCGCAAGCCAGTATAAAAACAGTTCCCAATTTTTGCCGCCTGAGCCTACAAAGGCGTATTTGCTAACACACACACACACAGATCTTTTAGATTAAAAAAAAAAGGAATATTACTTTAATGATAATATAAACCCAGCATCACAGGCTGCAACCATGTGAGACGCTTTGAATCCTTGAGCAAAAGCAATTGATCAGAACAGTTTAGACACAATGGCCTTTTTAGTAGCATCTAGCCTAAACTGGTTCCTCAGATGTAACATTCAATTACTCACAGCTTCAGGTGCGCCTTTGCCATGCAGCAAAGGGGTTCCGTCCTTAGGTTCAGTTTAGTCCAAACAGGCCAGGAGCCCTTCCTTTAGCTCCATAGCAAAACCAGCTCAGTATCCCAGAGCAAACAGAAGACAAGATGGAAAACTCCCCTGAGAGGTGTGGCTTTTCTTTTTAAAAGCCCCTTAGGTCCTTGGGAGGTTACCTGGCTGTACCTAGTCCAATCAGAGAATGACCCCTCCAGCCATGCTGGCTGTAGGCCCCTTCCCCTGGGATTGCGAAATCCTGCCATGCGGCCGGTTGCGAAATCAGGCCAAGTCAACCTGGAAGCCAGAGTGTCAGTGAAGGTCACCTGGAAATGGCAGGGTTGCTCCTGGCAGCTTCTGCCACAAGCTAGACCCCAAATCGGGAATGCATATAAAAGTTGGCTTACTGCCTTGGCCCTGAATAGATGTAAAGCAGGTTTGACCAGGCGACCTCCATAAGAGAAAAAATAACTCTGGATGGTGCGGGAGGTTTTTTGAGCCTGGTCAAAGGCTGAGGCAAAATGGGACCGCCAACTCCTGGATGCTGAAAATATTACCTCCAGGTATCTATATAGGGATACCTGTTCAATTTGGTGGTTACCCATGCACCATATATGTACTACTTTTCTGCTGCCCATGACCATGACTTTAGTTTTTAAGAAGTTTATCATTAGGTTCTCCTCCTGGCAGAAATCCAAAAATCTCTGCATACTTCTTTTCAGTCCAATGGGCGTCTGAGAGATCAGGACTATATCGTCCGCATAAAGGAGAATGGGGATCTTGCGATCTGCCAATCTAGGTGGATGGGTATCCGTTCTGGCCATGTAGGAGACCACATCATTGAGAAAGAAGTTAAATAAGGCTGGGGCCAGAATACAGCCTTGCCTAACCCCATGA
This sequence comes from Sphenodon punctatus, assembly GCA_003113815.1. NCBI lineage: Eukaryota > Metazoa > Chordata > Lepidosauria > Sphenodontia > Sphenodontidae > Sphenodon > Sphenodon punctatus. The sequence continues at coordinate 1,024,922 of QEPC01001736.1, forward strand.
AGAACATTAATTTCTGGGGTGGGCAAGGCATCACGGGAAAAGCGAACCTGAATGGTGTTGTTGGTATATAACTTAACCATTAGTAATAGCAAACGCCTATCAATGGTCGTTCTGCTCAGCTTGTGCCAGAGACGATCTCTGTCGATTGTATCAAATGCAGACTTCAAGTCTACAAAGCACAAGTAGAGTCGGGAACTCTGGGCCAGTCTGGCGTATTTTTTGATCAGCTGATGTAGAATAAAGACATGGCTAAGAGTGGACTGGCCTTCCCGGAAACCAGCCTACTCAGGGGCACTTATTTCATTCTCATCAGACCAAACCTGAAATTTTATCAGGCGATGCTTAGCGTCGAGTTTCCTGATTACACTAAGAAGACTTATTGGCCTATAGTTATTAGGGAGGGACACATCCCCTTTTTTGAAGATGGGTACCACCAGGCTATTAAGCCATTTTTTGTGGAAGCTACCTGTCGCATCAAGATGGGTAAAAAGAGGCGCCAGGATTGAGGCCCACCAGACAGAACACTGGAGTCCCTTGTTCTTAACATTATATGTGTGTTTCTGAAAGACTGGTATCTATAACGCTACCTATTGCTGTTTGTTGTTTGTCTCACGGTAGACTTCAGACACTATACAAACCTATATAGCACGATCAACCACTCAGGGCTCCAGGTAACTCACCAAAGGCTTGTTGTTGCAACCCCAGTGGCAGCCAGAGAGAAATGGACTGCTCAGCAAAAGCCATAGAACCTGACAACTGCTTGCAACCCCACCCGTTGCCAGTGCAACATGTCTCTTGCTCCCAGATGTTTGTGTTGGGGCACTTTAAACGAGCACTTGCAAGGTAGTGAGACTTCCGTCTCACTACCTTGAAAGACGGCAGATCGCTGAAGCGGATGTGAGGGCGAAGGATTGCAGAGCCGGTGTGATGCGTGAAAGACGCGGCTGCAAACCGCGTGAAGCATTTAAACAAACAGGAAGAAAGGTGGTTGTTTAAAGGATCAGCTGCGAATTTTGTCTCGTTTAAAAGCGCCCTTGGACTGTTTTTAGACACCCCCCCCATAACGCTCTTACCTGAGGTGTCAGAACGACGTCATCATCATTGGGTGTTTTTACACACACATTTCTCCTGCATGTTTGCTGTTACATCCAGAACTTTCTGTGTGTCTAAATAACTCACCCAGATCTTAAACAGCCGGCTCTTTGAACATCTGCGTAGAACTTCTCCCAGAACTTTTGTGTGTAAAAAGTTCTCCTGGTAAACTGCTTTGCTCCAGGCAGCTGTGGTCACTTGGTTTCCATGGCAGCCTGTCACGTCTACAGCTGTGGCTACTTTAGGCTGCTTCAGGGCAGTGTTTGTGTGATGAATGCATCCAGGAACTGCCTCAGGGCAGTGTGTGTGTGTGTGTGTGTGAAAATGCATCTGGAACTTACTTGTGGACTTGTAAACCCAGAAGACTGAAAAATCCAGAACTTTAAGGTGTGCGTAAAAATGCCCATTAGCAGTCTGGTACCTGTGTTTAGATGAACAGGGTAGTGACATTCTGTTAGGATATTCCCTTCCTGTTCATCTAAACGATGATACTGTTCTAAGAACTGACTTGCAGCAGTTTGCGGGACACAAGCCACTCAAGAGTCAACAGCAGTGAGAGGCAAGTGGGCTGCTGTGTCCTGAAATAACTCTGGCAGGGAGGGCAGGAAGGAGGGAGGAAGTGAGACAGCGTGGACGGGAGGGAAGGGTGAGGCCAGGGCACATGAAGCAGGCAGGGAAAAGGAGAAAGCTGAGAGAGGGCAAGGAAGGGAGGGAATAAGGGAGCCGAGGAAATGCTGCTGCGAGCAGATAAGTGAACTGAGTGAGTCCAAACTGTTCCACGCTGCACAATCAGAACTGTAGAACGTTCCACCTGTACAGATGGTTTAAAAAGATTGTTGTGCAACGATCTTAGAACATTCTTGTAAAAAACGGTGTTTTACAAAAACGTTGTAAAACTAGCAAAGAAACCGGAAGTGTCAACATTTGTAATGATAGGAACCACTAGAACATTACCATGTATAATCTAAAATAGCCTCAGCTAGGAGAGGAGGGAATAGAAGAGAGTAGCAGGTAGGGCAGAAGCTCCTTTCTTTCCCTCTTGAATCTGACCCAAAGAGGCTGTACTCTTACAGTTCTACCTGCAGTGCAGAGGAGTGAGAAGGTGCCTCACTTGGGATTACATACTGAGGCTCTGGGAAGAGAACAGAGAGGACAATAAGCTTGCTGTAGCCTGCTCAGAAGAAGAGGTGGCAAGCAACCCAGCTGCACTCCCTACTCTCGCAGCTTGTGGGCCTGCACGCACCCAGAACATTGCTCTCAAATGCCCTACATTGCGTAGGATGTCCCAGAACTAGCACTTCTTGGAGCTGCAGGGCCGGACTTAGGAATTTTGTGCCCTTAGGCCCTTCTCAGGCTACTGTCCCCAAGCAAAGCCCTGCCACAAGCCCCATCCACAAGCCAAGCCCCACCCCCATGCTGCGTATTCTTGGGTGGGGGAGCCCAATGTGAACGACGTAGCGCATGCACCCGCAGTGAATGGGGGTGCATGTGTGTGCCCACCTAGTGCATCCCCACTCACCCCCCCCACTTGTCCTCATGCATGGAGCAACCAGGGGAAACGGAAGTTGCTCTGTGGGTGTGGATGAGCGGGGGGTGAGTGGGGATGCGCATGCGGCCATGTGCCCGTCCATCCACAGACACACACCCCGCCCGGCGGAGCCATGTAAAAACAGCCTATGAGGAGCCACTTGAAGAAGAACAAACGGTTGCTGCCTTGTAAACAAGATTCTTCAAGATGGCTCCTAACGTTCTCACAACCACCACCCTTCCAGCCCTGCGTGGAATGTTTTCCTTATATTCCTGGAAAGGGTTGGAAGGAACTGTCATTCTGAGGGGAAAAGTGCTTTTTATACTAGAGGAGCTCAAGACCATCATGTGGTCTATTTGAATAGGATGTGCATACACAACCCCGTTGTGAGAATGTTAGGCACCATCTCGAAGAACCTTCATTACAAGGCAACAACCTTCTCATCACTCACATGGGGAGGAGTTGTTCGTAAACAAATAGCTTTATCTCCCAGTCCAATTGGGTGTCCTGCTGCTGCTGCTGCTGCTGCTGCTGCAATACTAGCAGGCAGCGAGATGGCAGAGGCAGGTGAGGGATGGGGACCCAGGCAGCAGGATTCGGCTGTGGGCAGCAGCCTCCGGCCATGCAGGGAGGGGAAAAAAAATGGAGTGAGTGGTGCCGGCATTTGCCACCCTCCAGGAAATGCCGCCTGAGGCCCGGGCCTAGGGGGCCTGCCCCTAAGTCCAGGCCTGCATATCATCGAGGTTTTACAAGGTAGCATCTCCAAGAAGTTTGCCAGCGGCCGCTGTTTCAAATGGTGGCTGCCCGCCTTCTGGTAGCAGCGGGGGAATGGCTAAACCCCCCTGCGCTAGGTTATTTTCTTCTAGACTATGATGTCCAGAAGAAATGAGGCTGCTTGAGGCTCATCTAAAAACAACCTGAGGAAGGGCCCTGTGTAGCCCGAAAGCTTGCATACTGTCACCAATAGAAGTTGGTCCAATAAAAAATACCATCTGAACTACTTTGTCTCCATCTCTTGACACATGGAGGGTTAGTACCAGCATTGACTTTGGGTGCGTACCTAATCTCCATCTGCGGCTGCTAGGGAAGACAGTTCTTGCTGAAGTTATTGTTGTTCCTCTTTCTTATTAATGATCTGAACTTCTTATCTTGAAGCTCAAGTCTATTTTGACATTGTTCCACATATTCAGATATGACCGTATGCCAGCTTATGTGACTGCCCAAGGAGCAAGCTGAAACCGACAATACAGAGTCAATAAAAATATGGTTGAACCTGTCAAATCTTTTCATGGTGAACATCTGACTGTCAACTGAAAAAGAGAGGAAGAAGCTTCACATTTGTTTTATATTTAGTTTATAGTTTTTCCTGTTTACAACTATTTCACTTGTTAACGGTATTGCTCACATTTTGACCTCAAACAGAGATGTCATTTTTCTCATAATAGGCCTCATTATGGAATAGCTCTGATAAAATTCACAGCTGCTACAAGCTTTTTGTTTTTGCTAGCACACAATGGTAGCCATGGTTGCCTTAGGACAGCACTTCACCACGCATATGCAATTCATTCCTTCAGTGTGCTATTGAAAAGCAACAAAATGCAAAGCAATCTCTCAACACTTTTCTCCAACGTGGGTAGAGAGTGAGACCACCTCTGATCACTATTAACTCCATTCATGTGCTGCGTTGAAATCAACAGGCCCGGTAACATTAACTCTGTGAGAACTCTGCTTTAGTAGGTCTCTTTTCTTCTTCTTCTTCAGCTGCAGGGATCAAACCAATGCACAATTAGTGGAAGAAAAAGAGGTTTTGACTGAGGTGTGTTGGTGTTGGGGTGTGGAACTGGTGGGAAACTTGCATATATTGTGTATAGCTGACTGCTTATTTTTAAAAAATGGAAAGCGCAAATCTAGGACAGTATTCTAAATTGAGATTCTTAAGTGCATATTTTGTTTAGTTGTACTGTGATAATTATCACCACACCTTTTCATAACCAATTATGAAAAACACACTTATTTAGGCGTACCACCTATTGAAGAAAGCCCCCCCCCCCCCCCCCATAACTAGACATTCATATCTGACTGAGGAAATGCCTGATCTCTCATGAAAAATGATTTCAGTTTTAGTGTAATTGTCAGAGGCTGCCGCAGCCACCTCTGGGGGTGGGGCTTCCACCGCCGTCCCCGGCGAGCCCGCGGCAACATCTGGGACACCACAATGGAGGTGCACGGTGTGGGAAGACCAGACCCTGTCCCTCACGTACTTGGAGACACGCAGGCGAGGCCCCAGGACAGTGGCTAGAAGTCCAGAGGGGCGGGGCCGTCAGCAGCATTGCGGTGCTCAGCACGCCTCCGCGCACAGCGGGGTGAGGTCCAGACAGAATAAAAGCTGGCCTGTAAGGAGGAGCCTTGCCGGTGATCAGCTTGCCTGTGAGGAACTGGCCCTTGCTAGGAGAGAGTGAGAGCAGGAGAGAGAGCGCATTATGTGGAACCCTGCTGAGAGATTGAATCTTGTGAGAATGGTGAGTGATTGTGCGAGTGACTGAAGGGTGCGGAAGCTTGGAGTGTTTGATACCCATGTCCCTGTTGTTCCCCGTGGTCCTAGAATCATTCCTCTCCCCCCTTGGCCTCTGAGGGGTACCCTCCAGACCCCCCTACCTTGTTGCCCTGGAACCTTCCCCCATAAACCTCACCTTTCCGATCACCCTAAAGCTTCCTGGGTGTATTGTGTGGGTATTGCGTGTTGGGTTTGGGACTGTGATTCTGACCAGGTGGGAGTGCGTCACCAGTGGCCCAGTTGGTTGTCTTCCCGATGATGATCTGGACCACTCTCATACGAGAGAACAAAAGGCCACACAAGATCCTGAGGGACCCTTACACCCCTTTGCGGGCACCCAAACCGAGGCGTGTGAGTGTTGGGAGTCGTGAGTGTTCCCTCTTCCTGCCCCTTTCCCTTACAGTAATGTAACATCAAACCCAGCAATTTGGCTGCCCATATTTTGTCCAATGTAGCACCCATCTTTTGTCACCATTAAAACTTCAGATCATCTAATCAGCCTATCAAATTTGTGCTGAAAGAGAAAGTGAGGTATAGCTGTAGTCTTTTCAACTTCCTTGCAACAGATGAGGTAACCAGCTGCAAAGACATATTTATTTGAAGTGTGATATTTTCTAATACAACTTGGACAAATGCTATATGTTGTGGTTCAGTTGGGGTTGGGGTTCATATCAACATGAAGTGATATGGGAGATTTCATCGATCTGTTCTCTGACAGGGCATTGGCACTGCTGTCTTTCTCAGGATTTCAATGCACATACAAGAGTCCTTTCACCAAGAGCAGCACCTGTCTTCCTTGACTTGGTGGACCCTGGACATTTTTGGCCTGGCTGTGTGGTTAACCTTGACGCCTTAGTAGTCCCAGAGTTGTTTGACAGCTGTGATGACTCGAGACTCTTTGCAGATAAAAAAGATAGTCTTCAGATCATAAGAAGTGTGGGATCCTCTGTAGCTTATGACCTTCTGGTAGAACTGAATGTGGTGCACCATTTGCAGTTTTGGCTAAATGTGAAACAAGTACTCAAAGTGAATATCCAGTTCAGTGGATTTGGTATATTCAGTTTCATTTTAGCAAAGTGATTATGTAAGGGGTAATTGCTTCTATTGTCATTTGTAGTTTCAAATTTTCATTTCAGCTCTTTGGGTGTAAACAAATGGACAGCTGCCCTGCCTCATCCCCGGATGGCCTGTCTGTGTAAAGGTGGACTGCAAGATGTGCAGGCAGAGCAGAAGTGGGGCAAACTGTCCCTACTCCGTGGCAGTTTTTCTGACAGTGCTCCGGAACATCCAGGAGCACCACCAGCGGAGTGGGCTGGCCAAACCAAGGGCACTGGGCGGAGGTGGGGCTGTGGTCCGTCTGCTCGGTAGATGCCACTGCAGCTCTGTTCTCTAGGGATGGGCGAACACGGTTCGGATGTTTGGAGCTCGGACCGAACTCGGTCTGTTCGGACGTCCAAACCGAACATCCAAACCGAACGACCGAACAGTTCGGTCATGTTTGGATGAATTCGGGGGTGGGAAAAACGTCTTTTCAGGGCCAAAAGTTAGGTTTTGGTTTCGATAGCGCTATTTTTGAATGTTCAGCCAAGTTTGGTCAAACCAAACTCGGCTGAACCGAACCATCGAACCTGAACTCGGGTTTCAAACCGAACGACCAAACATCCGAACATCCAAACCGCGTTCTGTTCACCCATCCCTAAGGTTCTCAGCTGGGGATTGCCCTGGGCAATGCCATAGAACTGCAGGCAGTACTGGAAGCCTAAAGTATCGGGCATCTGCTCGTAACCCTGACACAAATAATGTCTTCAAACAGACCCAGGGCTGTGGGGAAAGGATGCCGCATAGGCGGACTGTGAGCCATGGTAGCTGCCGGGTCCCTATAAACCCAGCGCAGGCACAGGGGATGCGAAGCTGGCCACTCCCAGAGCAAGACCGGGGTGGCCAGCCCTGGATCTTTCTGAAGATGCTCTTTGTGTGAGGAGTTGATCAGTGGTGGGGGCTGTTTGTTTTGCTGGAAGCCAGATAAGGGCATTGTTACAGGGATATCCCGGAGCCATTGTCAGAAGCTGAGGCAGGGTCAGTTGCCAATCAGGTTAGACAAAATCAGCCAGCAAGCTGCAGAAAGAGGGAGATGTGGATAGAGGCATAACCATGTCAAAGTGCAGAGGTCAGAGGCTGGAGTCAGTACCAGGGGTTCAGGAGAATCAGAGTAGAAGAGCCAGAGCAAGTGTCAGTGCTGTGGAGTCAGTTCAAGCACGGCAGGGAAGATGGGCCGGAGTGCGAGCTGAAAGCAAGGCAGAAGTGGGAGTGCAGGCTGGAAGCAGGAGCACATGTCCAAGAGCCTTCTTGTTGTGCAAATGCCCCCACTTTGGTCATGCTCTTCCATGTATTAGGCCAGCAAATGGGATTCAGGGGTGTGTTGTCAGGCATGTAAGAGAGCAGGCCACTCCAGTATCCTAGGGAGTATCTCTGCAGTAGTGCTGAGGTGAGGGCAGCTGCCCTAAAGTCCCTGGGGCCTGGATTCTTGCCCAGAGGCACTTGCTTTGGTATTTTGGCCACTTGGTTTATTCTGTACTTTGCTGACTTTGATTTTTGTTATTTCAGTATTTTGTTATTTGGTACTTTGTGTCTTAGGTAGCACTATATTTGACAAGTTTTGTTGTTTGTATCTGTAGCTTCCAGCCTCGGCTCTAGCCTTCCTGTGGAACGGAGATGGTGCTGGTGGGTGGACTATGTGGACCATTGGTTGGAACAGGGTGGGGCGACTACATGTCTACACCACTGTGTTTAGAAACATTTTGAAATAAAAAAGATGCAGCATTTTTTGTTAGTTGTATTACTATTGTGCTGAGATTACCAACTGAGAAGGGTAAGACTACTAGTCCTGTCCTAAAGAACTCAGCATGCAGAGTGAGATAAATAGGGATTTGCATTCAAATTAGTTAATATTATAACTAAAATGAAAAAGCCATTTTTGTTTTAGTTATTACAATAACTAAAATGAATGGGTTAATAACTAAAAACAACTACATTTTAGTATTAGTTATTAGCTCTGCTCTGCTGTATGCAGTGCTAGAGCATATGACATGTCTTCAGCCTGCCTGTGTCTTCCTGTAAACAAGAGTTCAGAAGGGGATCAGAAGGGAGGGGGAACCATGAGTGACTTCTTCTCTGTCCAATTGCATACACTCTAACACAGGAGAATCCCTCTGATAGGTCATTCTTTGGACATGCTGTAAGCTTTGTGTACCAATCAGGGGCTCAGGATGGCTTTGGGGGGAGGGCATGGTGAGTGTTCTTAACCTTCTGCCAAACTGAGGAACTTTGCCAGTGCTAGTTTAGTCTCAGACAGAATGCTTGCTGGTTTTTCTTAGTCTCTGTGTGGTTGCTCTAACTCAGCCTCGCTTAGACAAATTGACAGTTATAAAAACAGATTTATTTCTCTGTGTCTCATCCATTCCTTCCCATTATTCCAACTGTTTATTGTTGTTGTCTGTATCCTTCTCTGTATGTCTGTGTAATATTGTCATTGTTCTGTACCATTTTTTGAAGTGTCAACACTGTCTTGCGCACCACAGTGCACTAACTGCATTAATCCACCATCTGATTCGGTATGAGGGGAAAGGAGAGGGGAATTTTGACATGGATGATTCCTTGGGAGAGGGAAACACTGTGTCCAAATTTTGTCCAAATAGGATGGAAAAAAAATGTTACAGAAGGAAATGTGTCCTGAAAAGACAAAATTAAAATTTGCTTATGAAATCGGAACCCTTTATCTAATCCTTCTGAAATTTGGTAGGGATGATCCCCTGAGTAAGGAGTACAATCTTTCCAAATTTCATGAACATTTGAAGATGTTGCAGCTGGAAATCCATTTCTAGGGATGGGCAAACGTGGTTCGGAAGTTTGGAGTTTGGCCCGAACTCGGCCTGTTTGGACGACCGAACCTGAACCCACTGAACCGAACTCAATTCTGAACATCAAAATGGCCGAACAGTTCGGTCAGTTCGGATGGCGTTCAGGTGAGTTCAGGAGACAAAAACGTGTCACTGGAAGGCAAAACATGACAGGGAGGGGAAGTCAGCTGAGGAGCAGACTTCCAGGCATCAGGGGTGGAGAGGCTTGGAGTAGCAGCCAGCCTGCCCAATCACCATCCCTTTTCGCCTCAGACCACTGGATTCACAGTCTGCGATTGGCCACAGTCTAGGCTGCATGGAGCCAATGGAGCTTGCGGTGAGGCGGGCGCAGCAAGAAACAAAACTGATTGCCTCCCCCCTTCCCAGCACCTTCTGAGCTAGTCACTGTTCCTGAACAGCAGGCGTTTCAGAAGGCTCCCTCTCTCCCAGCAGTTTTTGTTCCTTCCTATTCCTAATCCATTGCCATCCTCCTCCTATTTCACCCATCCAACCCATTTACCTCCATATTATCATTTATTTAGATTATATTAGATAGATTTAGGTGTTATTTTTTGTTTTTACCCCTCCCTGTGTTC
>QEPC01001736.1:1036675-1053846 GCA_003113815.1 Sphenodon punctatus
AATTGCACCTGATGCAAGGCGGCTTTCTGCTCCACAAGCCGCTCAAGCATCAGGAAGGTGGAATTCCACCTGGTGGAGACATCCTGCACCAGCTGGTGCACTGGGCAGCCTTGCTCTGCCTGCTTCACCCTGAGGAGTTTGCTGCCCTTCACGCTGCAATTAAAGAACCCAGTCAGCTCCCTCCCCCGCTGGATCAGGGATCTAAGGATGCCTTCCCCAATCCCCTTATCCCCCAAGCCCAGAGCATCCTTGACCACCAAGTGGAGGGTGTGTGCGGCACAAGGGATGCTCCTGAAACCCCCATCGCGGATTACCTTGAGTATATTGGCCGCATTATTGATCACCACACACCCCGGGGTGAACGGTGCACCTGACGTGACCCACTCCTCCACCACAGCATTCAGAGCTGCCTCTCTGTTCCTGGCAGTGTGAGGGCAGTCCATGACTTCCACCTGAAGCAGGGCCCGCCTATACTCTGCTTCAGGCCCCCCCATGCCACTATCAAATGCCGACTCTGGGTCCTGCCACCAGTGCGCCGTCACTGCCAGGTACGTATGCTGGGCATTCTGGCTGGACCACAGGTCAGTGGCGAAATGGACAGTGGCACCCCCAGCCCCTGCCAGCTGCTCCTTCACCCGCTCCTTCGAAGCCCCGTACAGGGCTGGCATCACGGTACAACTCAGGGTGGTGCGGGATGGCAGCTTAAACTGTGGGGCCAGGAACCTCATCACCCACTAAAATCCGGTGTCCCCGACAATGGAGAAGGGCTGGCCATCGACAGCAATCATTTCACCCAACAGGCGCGTGGCTTTCTCTTGAAAGCCACGCTGCCGTCCAGCTGCCGATGGCTTTGGCAGCTGCCCCCATCCCAGCTCCTCCATTGTGGTCTGACACTGCTGGCGAGGCTGCTGCTCCTGCTGCTCCCCCCTAGCAGTGATACTGCTCCTGCTGCTAGTCTCAGCTGCTGGAGCAGGACGGTTGCCCAGTGAAGGAGGCAGATGACTAGCCGCTTGGGCCGGGAAACTGCTACGATTCACTGACCCTGCCTCCCCGCTTAGCAGTGCAGCACTGTGGCACAATTTCAGGTGCCTTGACATGGCGGTTGTCCCCAGGTTGGTGAGCACCTGCCCACGCTTCACCACCTTATTGCACAAAGTGCACTGCACCTCCCAGACCCATGATTTTTTAGCCCCTCCTGCCTTCTGGCCCACACCGGGTGATGCACTCCTGGGAGGGGCAGGACATGGTGGCACTGGAGACACAGCTTGTTGAGGGACAGTCATCACCTCAGCAGCACCAGATACAGAGACCTCCTCCACAGAAATCTCTGCATTGCTGTCCCCATCCCCAAACAGGGTGACGGAGGCTGCTAGACTCCCCATGCTGCTCCCACTCTGAGCAGCACTCTCCCCCTGCCTCCTATAGCTGCTGCTGCTGCTATGCTCCCTTCTTCGATTGCCTGGGGATCGGGCCCTGCCTCTAGCAGCCAGGGTGAGATCCATCTGCCCTGGACTGCTTTGGGGGATTGCCTCTATAATTATGGGGGAGTCGGGGGACAATGGTGACCCCTGAGGAGCTTCAGGCACTGAGTCGCCTGCACCTACAGCCGAAGATGAGACAGTCTCAGCCGCCTGCAACGCAGACATTACAGTGCCCTGCGTGGCAGTGGAGGACACTGCCAGGAGGCGACCCCTAACCCCCTGGCCCCTAGTGCCACTAGGAATACTAGTGCCACTAGTGCTGGGAGACGAAGACCCATAATCAGGCCTGCGCAGCTTGGGGCGTGGTGATGGGCTGCTGCTTCTGCCTGATGGCACTCTGCTGGCATGGCCCCTGCCAGCTCTGCCATGTGCCTCATTGCCTGGCTTGCGGGCAGCAGACCGGCCTCGCCCTCTCCTACCTCCCTTCTCCATTTCTCCCACCAAAAGAATGCATAAATATTTTATAAAAACAATTTTTTAATTTTAATTTTTAAAAATCTAATATTATATATATCTATATTATAAATCTAGCTGCTATTAACTATCTAACTATTATAAAACCAATGGAACTAAATAATGGAATATCTAACACCTAGCCCTAAAAACACATTCTAAAACTGAATCACTGATCTCTTTAAACTATAACTAAACTAACTTAACTAACTAATAACTAACTCCTACCTAACTACTATAATCTCTCTCTCTCTCTCTCTCTCTCAATATACAATAATACACAGGGATGGGGGTGGAACACAGACAGCTCACAACAACACAGGGGGGAGTACAAAAATGGAAATAACACCTAAATCAATCTAATCCTACTCTACTAAATAAAAAAACGGGAGAAGGGAATGAGGGATGGAATTTGGAGGGAGAGGGAAAGGAATGGATTAAATGGAGGGTAGGGTGAGAGAGAACACAGGGATGGGTAAAAAAATAAAAATAACAGCTAAATCTATCTAATATAATCTAAATAAATGAACATATGAAGGTAAATGGGTTAGACGGGTGAAATAGGAGGAGGATGGCAATGGATTGAGGAGAACAAAACTGCTGGTAAAGGGAGCCTTTTGAAATGGCTGCTGTTCTGACTAGCTCAGAAGGTGTTGGAAAGGGGGGAGGCAATCAGTTTTGTTTCTTGCTGCGCTTGCATCACCACAAGCCCCATTGGCTCCGTGCAGCCTAGCCCGTGGCCAATTGCCGGCTGAGAAGCCAGTGTCCGAGGCAAAAAGGGATGGTAATTTGGCAGGCTGGCTGCTACTCTAAGCCTTTCCACCCCTCGTGCCTGGAAGTCTGCTCCTCAACTGACTCCCCCTCCCTGTCATGTTTGACCTTCCAGTGACACCTTTTTTGCCACATGAACTCACCCAAACGCGATCCGAACTGACCGAACTGTTCGGTCATTTTGACATTCGGATCTAGTTCGGTTCGGTCAGTTCGTGTTCGGGCTCGGTTGTCCAAACAGACCAAGTTCGGTTTGAACTTCAAACTTTCGAACCGTGTTCGCCCATCCCTAGAAGCTGCCACCTTAGCCCCAGGACCCACCGTCATGGGTCTGGGGCCATCATTCCTCGTACGGAGATGATGTCATTCCACCACATAAAGAAACAGCCACTCCAGCCCCAGGACCTGCCGTCAGGGTTCTGGGGCCAGTTTACTGGCAGGGAGGGCTGTGGCCAATACCTAGAACTTGCCACTCTAGCCCCAAGACCCACCGTCATGGGTCTGGGGCCATCATTCCTCGCACGAAGATGATGTCATTCCACTGCATCAAGAAACAGCCACTCCAGCCCCAGGACCCGCCATCAGGGTTCTGGGGCCAGGTTACTGGCAGGGAGGGCTGTGGCCAATACCTAGAACTTGCCACTCTAGCCCCAAGACCCACCGTCATGGGTCTGGGGCCATCATTCCTCGCACGAAGATGATGTCATTCCACTGCATCAAGAAACAGCCACTCAAGCCCCAGGACCCACCGTCATGGGTCTGGGGCCATCATTCCTCGCACAGAGAGCCTTTTCCCGAACACCCAAACCGAACCGAACTGAACGGGGCGAATGAACCTCACGGCCGAACTGAACGGCCGAACCGAACCAGACCGAACGGAACGACCGTACCCGAACCGCGATCTGTTTGCCCATCCCTATCCATTTCCCATTGAAACCAATGAGATGGGAATAACTAAAATAATAACTAAAACTAATGGGAATAACTAAAACTAAAACCAATGGGATTTTAATAACTAAGGCCATTTTCACATGGATGTCCCTCCTGTGCACACGTGTGTGTGTGTGTGTGGTGGTGCCCGTGTGAATGCTGCAGCAGGTGCAGGGGGGATGGTGGGTGCCCGTGAGAACACCGCAGTTGGTGTGTGTGTGTGCGCGCTCCCCCTACCTCCACCCATCACCTCCACATGGAGCAATGGGCACCAATGCCCAAAGCTCCGTGCGTGGAGGTGTTTGGGGTTCCATAGGAACGCAGCCCCAGCAACGCCCAGCCACTGTACCACCCACCCACCCTCCCACGCACCCGTGCCCATTAGAAAAGGGCCTAAAAATAAAATAAAAACTAAAATTGAAATGTTTTTCTGCCCACCACTAGAGATAAATGAAATATTATCCCACTAGTGGCTAAAGCAAAAAGACTTGTCGAAAGGACATCTGTAGCATAAATGAGAATTGAACCTAGATTTTTCAATTCTTTTATAAGTTTATAGATTTAACCACCATGTTATTTTAACACTATTTCATCTGAAAGTCTCCATCCATGGTGCGATCTCATTTACTCGGGGCTTTTAGGACAGTGTATCTGGCTGGGAGTACAATCAGACGTGAGTGTACTAATATCCAAAGCCATCAATTTTTTATTTATTATTATCATTATTATTATGGAGGAGGAAAAGATAAAGAAGTCCAAAGACACAGAAAAGGAAGACAAGTTCAGAGATGAAAGCACGATTTAAGAGATTAAATAGACACTTAAATAGGATGACTACTTGGCTTTTGACTTGAGGGCATTGATTGAAGAGAGGATGAGCTGAATGGCGAGCTCAAACTGGATATTTGTGAGACAATCGCAGAAGTGTCTGAACGTGATCAGAGAGACTTATTATAACTGACAACTGTAAAACAAATGCTACATCCAAAAGCATTTATTTAACTGACTGTTGCTATAATTAAATCCAGGTTACACATCGGTGGATAAAATTGGAAAAGTAAAACTCAGTCAATCGTAAAAAGTCTGAAGGATGCAGCACAATTCCTCAAAATTGTAAATAGTGTCTGATAACTGACAACTCTGTGGCTAATCTTACAGCATTGTGGGAAGCTCCATAACTCCAGTGGCGAGACTGTCTGAAGAGTGATGGATAGCAGGCTACATATGCAGTTATTCTTTTCTTGGATCCTGCTGTCTTCAGAGCCTAATATGATTAGAATTCAGAAGGAAACACTGATTATTATGTATTCTGAACTGAGTGATGTAATACAGCCACATGCTATCATTGCTGAGGAATTTCTGTGGGAGCATTTCTGAAAATGGAGAAAAGAAGGCAAAAGAGTGTGGTACCATGGGCTCCATTTGCTAGCAGCCACTGTAGGGTTTGCTTCATTCATTCCACACCTCAGTGTCATCTAATTGTTTTAGGGTGCAGTCCTTACTGATTAAAGCCAACTGGAGTTTTGCCACTGGCCTATAGAGCCAGTGTGGTGTAATGGATAAGGTGCTGGATGTGAACCTGGGAGACCAGAGTTCTGAATCCTAACCAATAAACTCACTGGGTGACCTTGGGTAAGTCTCAGTCTCAGTTCCCCATCTCTAAAATGGGAATATGCGTGTGTCTCTCTCTCCCTGTGAGTTCCCCTCATCCTTGTCCATCATAGGCCCTTTTCGCAAGGATGCCCCCCCGCCCTCTCCCACGTGTGCGAGTGGGTGGGTGGTGGGTCTGTGCGATCACCGCGGGGGGTGGGGGGTGTGAGCGCACGCTCCTGCACTCCACCCGCCTCCCACACACGGAGCAATGAGCGCCAATGGCGTATGCTCCGTGTGTGGAGGTGGGTGGGCGTCCGTGCGACGAGCCGCCCACACACTGCCCATCTGCTGCCACCTCCACCCATCCCGCACGGACCATGGCACCTTCACAGTCCGTTTGAAAAGGGCCATAGATTGTATGCCCACTGGGCAAGGTTCTGTCTCTGAAAATCTGTGGCTGTACAGTCACATGCTGTGAGTGTGTATGCCTAGTAGTGTTACAGAAATGGAACTTACTGGCCTCAGTGCAGGATCGCAGTGTTAGTGTACAAATAAATGCTAAAATCAGATATGAGAAATTATAGCTAGCTACTGATCAAAATCTCAGTCCAGTCGTGCTCGTTGGGGAGCACGTCACTTCCGGCAGCGCGGGGAGCATGTAAACACTCCCCCCGCGGCTTTTCTTTCAACACGGGACTTAGGAGGCGCTTTTCAGTGCCTCGTATAAAAGCGGCCCTAGTGGTACCAACTGCATAATGAGTCGAACATACCATCACCAGTTTACTGTCAGACTTGAACCAGTAACCCTGGTCATGCTGAACCAACCACTGATTCTACAGCACCTCCACTGTGCTCTGCTTTGGGACTATGGTTCCACTCATTAGGCCATACTACAGCACCATGCCAGTTCTAATAAGAATCCTTGCCCATCGGAGCCTGATTGGCTCTTGGTTGTTTAAAAGCCACCAGACCGTAACAGGAAGCCAGGCAGAGCAAGGCATACCCCTGTTCCTCAGCTGTGTTAACTGCTTTGAACCTGTTCCTGCTTCCAGCCTCCCTACCTCCTTGTTCCTGAACCTGTTTGCCTATCTTCTGGCCCTGTTCCCAACCTGCCTAACCCAGCCCTAGTCCTGTTCCCTCCTAGGGCGTTTATAGACGAGACAAAAAAGGCGGCTGATCCTTTGATCAGCCGCCTTTCTTGCCGCTCGTCTATATGCCTGGGCTGCTTTTTAATCCGCGTCGGAGGGGGCAGGCGATCCTGCCCCCTCCGACGCGGATTCCCGGAGTGCCGGCTTTACGCCGCACTTCCTGGTCCCGTGCGAGAGTGCGCATGCGCAGAAGGGCGCGCATGCGCACTCGCACTCTGCGCCGTGTCTGAACATCAGACACGGCACGGAGAGACGCCGCGGCGGGGAAACACGGCGTTTAGCGATCCCGCTTGTAAGCGGGATCGTCTATAAACGCCCCTACATTGGACTGGTCTTCTGGCTCTGCCTTCTTGGCCTGCCTTGTGACTTGCTTCCAGACTCTCCTTTGGCTTATCATTTGGTTTGGACTGACTCCCAGGTTGAGCCTCTTGCTTGTCTACAACTATGCTTACAGATTTCCCTGTTCTGGTCTGATCCTTGCCTGGTCCTGATCCTGACTGAACTTATACCTGGACCTGATCCTGTCTCAATGCAGTGTGGGCTATGACTGTCAGGCATTTGCAACCACACAAAAAAACAGACAAGGAGCCTTAAGACGGACTGGCTAGCAGAAACTGTATAGCAGGGGTGGGGAACCTTTTCCGTCCTGGGGGCCACATTGAAAATTAGTATGAACTCTGAGGACCACATAGAGCCTGGGGGTGGAGGTGCTTAATGGGTGTATTCAAGAAAAAGAGGGCCCAGATAATGGATTTATGCTGTGGATCTGTCCTCTACCCATGTGTGCATGCCCTCCTCTCTGTTCCATTCTCCTGAGCTCCGTTTTTCAGTGCCTGGGGGTCGAGACTGGATCCAGGCGCTAGATTCAGGCATTGGAAAGGGGACACATAAAAACTTGCCGAGGGCCACATTTGGCCCCTGGGCTGTGTTTACTACCAATTGAGTGAATGTTCTCAGAAATGTTGTCTTTTACATCCTAAAGCCCTGATCTCCCAGTAACTCCTACTGAAGTCAGTCCTGCCTCCCCCACTCTCTTTTCATAAAAGGCCAGTGTTGGCTCTTTTTTTGTTTTTGGCAGCTCTGAGCAAGTCACACACTTCAGCTGCCTAGCCATTTAGCAAATTGAGATCTTCTGCTAATTGATGGGAATATTCGGGGCTCAGAATAGCACAGAGGCAGCACTTCAGAGAACTAACGATATTTTACAAAAATCAAAATCTGGCCATCCACCAGCACTCATTTTGCTGGATCAAAGTGTTGAATTCCCCTGGGTGCCAGAATGAATGCAATTAGGGACATGCTGGATAGCTTACCAGAATTTCAGATGCCTTTTAAATCAAAAAATATTTTCTGGCCCGTGTTAAATAGTAAAACAGTATCACATGTTGAGATTGCAATATGCGCTGTGCCAGTCATGAATTCTGGAGAGTGAACACTCAGTTTGATTTGGTGTGTCAGCAGAGAGTTCTCTCTTGGTCCAGTATACTGTTAAATATTGCATATTAATTTCCCTTAAAATGTGAACATCACATTTGGGATCATGCCACTGACGATTAATGTCACCTCTCACACTTTGATCCTTAGACTCCCCGAGGTCAAAAGGGGAGCCTTGGGACCAAACTGTGAAAAGTGGCAAATCTATGTATAATTAAAGTTGTCTGAGGAACGTTGGGGCTAGTTTGAACCAGGACTTGTGAAAAACCTTTCTGCCTGCCAGGCATTTGGCAGGTAGGGATTAAATTTATTTATTTATTTATTTATTTATTATAAAATTTGTATGCTGCCCCCTCCTGCTCAAAGCATCTCGGGTTGGCTAACAACATATTAAAACAATGTAAAACAGTAAAACAACACTAATACAGTTAAAAACGACAATAAAACAAATTACCACCCCCCCACCCCATCTCCTTCGGGAAAGGCACGACGGAACAGCCAGGTCTTTCATTGTCTACGGAAAGAGGGGAGGTCGGTGGTCAGGTAGACCTCCGGCAGGAGGGCATTCCACAGCCGCGGTGCAGTCACAGAGAACGCCCTCCGCAAGATCGACACCTGAGAAACCCAGGGGACCTCAAGGAGGACGCCCCCAGCCAACCGCAAGGGTCGATCCAGGATCCGGCGGGTAAGGCAGTCCTGCAGAGGGATAGAGTTGGATGGAGGTGGTTAAGGGGACTATTTAGATGTTTTTAATGATTGTAAGCTGCCCTGAGCCTTTATGGGAAGAGTGGCATATAAATGTAAATAAATAAATAGATAGATAAATACAGAGCTAATTTATTTCCTGCTTTATCCTCCAGACAAAGCTGTGCGTGATCACTGTACCCAGCATTGCCTTAAGCCTGGGCAGCTTTAAGCCTGGGATGAAAGGGGCATGTGGGTGCTCTTAAAGAAAATGCATACACACGCTGCTATGCTGCGATGCCTCCTCACACTCACTCTTGAGCAGGACAGGGGCTCACTCTCCCCTTCCTCCTCCTGACTGCAGGGAGATAAGACAGGAACAGCCCTCCTCCTTCTAAACCATCCTTGTGACTCTGCTCGTGAGGACGAAGGGGAAGGGGTGGGTTTACTACTTGACCAATCACTCAGAGGTGAGTTTAACCTCATCCAGTCTCTTCTCCAGCCTGGAAGGGAGAGGGTATAGGAGTTGACAAGGCTGAGCTCAAGTTTTGGCTTCTGCACTCTGGCACAGCTGACTGTGTGCAGCAGGGAGCCACTACTAGTGTGTTCACTGATTATACATAAGGCCCCATTTTAAATAGAGCCCCATGAAACCTGTCGTCGCCATTGGCCGTAAGTGCTGAGAAAAAGCACTTAGGTGTAACTACGAGTAAACCATTACAGAAGTACTTTTAAGCTCATTTATAAGTATGCTGTGAAAACACTGTAATACTTACACTGTTACAAGTAAAATTACAAGTGGAACTCTCACTTTCTCCTGTAATTGTCTGGTAAATTCATCAATGGCCTACATATAATCCGACAATTTGTATGAGATTTCTCTACACCCATACCTTCCTCTCTGCCCATTCTTGGCTGGGATGTTCCACTGGCAGACGTGCCCAGAGGCCAGGCAGGCTTTGCGGTAGGAAAGAGTAGCACTTGTATAAGGAGAGACAAAGGGAAGGGTTTGTGGCTGTTGAGTTCTGAATGGGGGTGATCCCTCCCCTGTATAGGCTGGTGGACCAAACGATGCTACTCTTTATGAATGGCAATTTTCTTAGCAGATCACAAGTAAATAAGAGTGTGAGGGAGGTGTTTATTTAAAATACTACAGCAAACGTGAGTTTTACAAAAACAGACATAAAACAATTTTGCTTGTTTTTAAAGAATTATTTTGGAAAATTACTTACATATTAGAAAAGTTAATTATACTTTGAGTATCTTTAAAATGGATGAAAATATCAGTATTAAATATGGTTAATTAAAGCACTTAGGTACATGGGAACACTAATTATTCTTGAGAAGTAAGTTGGCCAGTGGGAATGAGCTGAGCCCCTCAGACTTCTGTGGCTCTGATGTTTTGTTCCTCAGCATGGTGAAGGGTGCGTGCTACTGTCAATGCTCAATCCCTTTCTGGCCCTTCATCTTATCCTTCCACTGCCTATTTCCATTCCGCCTCTTTCTGATTAGCTAGGAGTTCATACTGGGCAGTTCAACATTTAAAGGTTCCTTTTCACTTTTAAAGACCTCCTCCACTCCATCCCTCTTGGCACAGAAATTTCAGGGTTTGAGCTCTCAAAGGCACGCGTGGCTGGCCTCCCAGGGCGTTTGGGGCACTGACCCCCCAAGTGCCGAGGATCCACCAGGCGCCGCCGCTCGTTTTAAAAAACAAAAACAAAACCCTCGCTGCCTGTTTCAGTTGACTTCTGGGATCCACTCCAGAGGAGTGGGTCCCAGAAGGCTCAAAAATGCTAAGCCCAACCGCGTTTTCCAATGGAAAATGCGTTTTGGGCGGCTGAGTGCTCAGCCCGGCTGAGCTCCTCTGTCTACACAGCACGTATAGGACGTGCTGTGGAGGGAGGAGCTAGGGCTTCCATTGCATTCAATGGGCGCAAGGAAAGCTCTCACCAGGGCGCTTGTTGAAAGCGCCCTGGCGAGATGCCTTGGGCTGGGTGCCCGAGGCAGGGACCAGCGCGCATGCGCGCTGGTCCCTGCCTCACATGCTCAAAGAAGAACATGACTGCCGGCAGCGCACTGCAGCCGCTTCCTTGCTGCTCCCCCCCAAATCTGCTGCTCAGAGTGGCGGGGGGGGGGGGGGAGGAGGGGAACAGGGAGTCAGGGGGAATGTTGTTGTGTGACTTTTCATTTTATTTTATTTTAAATTTCCCGTGAGTCCAGGACACGCGGGCAATTTAAAATTAAAAAAAAAACCTAAGTCCCCCCCGCCTGCACCACAGCCCCGACGAAGACTGCCAGACTCGGAGCCAGCACTAGGTAAGATTCCTTCCTATCCTCCTCCTGCACCCCCCCAGGCTGTTTCCCACCCCGCACCCCACCCCCTCGCCGGGGTGGGTGAGTAATTGAGAGGGTATCCAGAAGGCTGATTAATTTTTGTTCCCAGACACGCCTTTTGGAAGTGTTGTGGAGGCTGCCTTTCAGGACTAGGATGGAGAGATCAGAGATGGAGTGGTCATCCTGGGAGAAGTGGATGCCAACAGTAGAGTCTGTGTTTTGGTCCATAATCCAAAACCTCCACCAACCTAAGTTGGTCGAATAAAAGATATCTCTACACTACTTCGTCTCTACAGCCTATTTTTGGGATGTGCCTGGGAACAAAAGGCGTGCCTGGGACAAAGGTTCATCAGCCTGCTGGATACAAGAAACAATGGACTTAACCAGGACATTGTATTCACAAGCCACTACAGAAATTTACAAGCTTAAACCTGTCCATTTGCAGCTCACCACTTATACTATCACAGGCACCTTTAACCCCTCCACTCCCCATTCCAGGCACCCTCTCAATTACTCACCCACCCCTGCTAATTGGATTTGCCCCACCCCACATCCTCTACACTATCATCTCACA
Organism: Sphenodon punctatus; assembly: GCA_003113815.1. NCBI lineage: Eukaryota > Metazoa > Chordata > Lepidosauria > Sphenodontia > Sphenodontidae > Sphenodon > Sphenodon punctatus. The sequence continues at coordinate 1,048,078 of QEPC01001736.1, forward strand.
ATCACAGGCACCTCACTCCCTTCCACTTCCCTTTCCAGGCACCCTCTCAATGACTTGCCCCATTATACCACACCTACTCCCTTACAAATGCATATTTCTTCCCCCACCCCTCTCTGTCCTTACCCTCCCACGATGTACTGCTCACCAGCCTCTGCATATAACCCCCGTGCCTCACTTTGCTCAGTGTACAGCTTGGATTTCTGACTTGCCTGAAGAAGGATCCTGTGAGGTCCGAAAGCTTGCAAACCTCCACCAACCTAAGTTGGTTCAATAAAAGATATTTCTACACTACTTTGTCTTTATGTCCAATCATTAACATATATTCTTCTCCCATAAGTAATACACATTCCTAGAAGTAGTATAGTCTTTAATTAACTATCCCCAAATTAATTCCCATTTAGTACTAAACTGTTAATATTTATTATGTAACTCTGAATTTATTTTCTCCATTGAAAACATTATCCATATTCTATTGAACCAATTGCCTTCTGTTAGTCCCATAGAATTTTTCCAATATCGAGCTAGTATATATATTCCTGCACTCAGCATTACTACACAAGTATGTTTATAATATTTCAATAACGGAATATCTGAAAATACACCTACAAGAGCAAACTCTGGGGTAAATGGCAAAATAATCCCTGTCACATTATGGATAGCCTTTCAAACAATTCTCAAAAATATTTGAACTTTTGGACATTTCCATGTACAGTGAAGATATGTGCCCTTTTCCTGGTAACCATGTCAACACTTTGCCGATGTTTTATTTTTATTACATTTAGTTATTGGCCCTTTCTACACAGACACTCTAACACCAATAAAATGAGTGTTACATTTTATTATATATGGTACAGGGCAACAGTGCAGCCCTGCAACTTGGGCCCTTTTCACACGAGATGCCTCCACCCAGTTTCGCTGGGTGGAGATGGGTGGAGGCGTCTGTGTGAACACCACGGGCGGTGGGTGTAGGTGCCTGCGTGCTCCCACGCAACACCCATCTCCACCCACCCATGGAGCAATTGGCATTGGAGTCTTAACCTGGTTACATTGCATAATCTGTGAGATCTTAAAAATACCTTTCAACTTTAACTGTCTTATCAACTGCATTGCTAACTTGTTTTCTCTTGCATATCTATTGTCTATTAATGAATAGGGAGACTTCAAGTTATTTATGTTAATCTTTTTTAGTATTTCTTGTTTCCATGTTTGCAGGTTTCCGTGTTTTAAACGTAGCCCTCTCAAACAGATGAACCTTCTATTTATTTACTTCCATTTTCATATCATCTACCAAATAATCTTGAAAATCTCTTATTCCCAGGAGGGTTTTTTCCACATATACCCATTGTAATTCTAAATCCTGTTTATATCAGTCTTTTATTGCTCTCAGTTTTGTTGCTAGATAATATAAATATAAGTCTGGACACTAGGGGTGGGAAACCGGTAGAATCCGGTATCCGATAATGCCGGTACCGGGCGTACTGGCATTATCGGATTCGACCCGGTAATCCGGACCGGGTACTGGATTCAGGGGTACCGGATTTTTTTACATTGCAGCCATTTAAAAATGGCTGCAATGTAAAAAAATTTAAAGCCCCAGCCAAACTGTTTTAAAAAAAAAAAACCCTCCCCGAGTCCAGGCTGCGCGGGTGGAAGGGGGGACACCCCCCACCCACCCTGCCCAGCCTGGCTTTTTGTTGTAAAAAAGATAGAACAGCAACAGAGTGAGACCCCGAGGCGAGCCCCCCCCCCAGCACCAGCGGCCGCGGCGTCCCCGCAGCCGCAGGTAAGTATGACCCGATCCCTGGGGGGGGTGGGGGTGTTTAACACCCCCACCCCCCCCAGGGATCACCCCTACAGCGCGCTTGCCGCTTACCTTGGGGAGCTCCGGCGGCGGCGGGCGGCCCGGCGGCTTCAGCGCCGGCTGTGGCTGCCGGCGTCAGGACGCTGTAGGCCTTCCGGTGCACTTCCGGGTTTCACCGGAAGGCCTAGAACGTCCTGAAGCCGGCAGCCACAGCCGGCGCTGAAGCCGCCGGGCCGCCCGCCGCCGCCGGAGCTCCCCAAGGTAAGCGGCAAGCGCGCTGTAGGGGTGATCCCTGGGGGGGGTGGGGGTGTTAAACACCCCCACCCCCCCCAGGGATCGGGTCATACTTACCGGCGGCTGCGGGGACGCCGCGGCCGCTGGTGCTGGGGGGGGGGGGGGCTCGCCTCGCCTCTGGGTCTTGTCTTTTTTAAAACAAAAATCCAGGCTGGGCAGGGTGGGTGGGGGGTGTCCCCCCTTCCACCCGCGCAGGGGGAGGGGGAGGGAATTAATTTATTTCATTGGTTTCAATGGGGACACAGCGCCCCATTGAAACCAATGAAATAAATCTGGTACCGGCATACCAGATTTAATCCAGGAATCCAGTTTTCGTAGAACCGGTAACCGGTAAATCCGGGAGCCGGTAATGGGCCCGGGGTCCCACCACTACTGGACACCCCAGCCCTCCTCTTTTCTATTTCTTAGTACCTTTCTGACTATTCTAGGTTGTTTACCCTGCCAAATAAATTTATGTATTAATTTATCCATTTACTTGAAAAAAATCCTAGGTATATCAATAAGTAACGCTGTCAAAATAGTTGCTCCTCCAGGCGCTAGGCCAGGGCACCTGCGCCTTCAGATGGGACACTATTGCCAATGCCGCTGAGTACGGAGCCGGGGTCAGCGCTGAGCCAGGCGCAGGTGAGTCTGGGAGTGAGGCGCCGTGTGTGTTCTGTGTGTGTGTGTGTGTGTATTCTGTGTGTTCCCTCTCTCTCTGTGTATTCCCTCTCTGTGTGTGTGTGTTCTGTGTGTTCTCTCTGTGTTTATTCTTGTGTATTCTATGTGTGTGTGTATTGTAACAGTTTTAATTATTTAATTTATTTTAATTACTTTTAAAATTATGTTTAAATTGATTTTAGATCATTTTAATTTATATTAATTTATTTTAACATTGATTTTAATTGGTTTTGACGTGCGGCCCCCAGCACGTTCGGGGACTGACAATGTGGCCCATGGCCTCAAAAAGGTTCCCGACCCCTGATAGAGGCCTATAACTTGCACATTCTGTCAAATCTTTTCCTTGTTTAGGACATAGGATGATAGTAACTAAATTAGATGATTCTGGCAGGCATTCTCTCTCATGAATATTATTTAAAGTTTCAGTCAGGATTGGCATTAATTGAGCCATGAACATTTGAGAGTATTCTGCTGGGAATCCATCTGCTCCTGGTGTTTTATTTCTTGCAAGGGCCTTAATAGTTTCCTGTATTTCTTCATTAGTAAAGGGAGCATTCATATAGTTAATCTGAGCTTTATTTATTTGGCAAACTGTCAATTTACTTAAATATTCTCTAATTTTAGATTCCTCTGGCTGTTGTGTGGAACAGAGAGATTGAAAATATTGCAAGAACATCTTCTGAATATTACTACTACTACTACTACTACTACTACATCGGAATTTTATACCACCCCTCTTGCTGATTGCATCTCAAGGCAGTTTACAACAAAGCAAATATACAACAATATAACATCAATGTTGGAAACATTATCAGTAGCCACAGGAATAAAACTTCCCACCCCTCAATACTGCCCATCAATACATAATGTAAAAAACCCCACAAAACTAGAACACAATTTCCCATCCCCCCCAAATACCCCCCACCATCCATACCCCTCTCTCACAGAGGTATTCCCCCTTGAGTCATTCCTCCCCTCTCTCACCACGGTTGCAACAACTCCACCCTCCTAATTCCTGACCCCACCACCACCTGCTCTCACCGGGGCAGAGACCTAAATCTCAAAAACAGAACCCACCCTCACCCTTCAAAACCCAGACTATTAATCAAACAAACAATCATTCTAAATACTACCCAACTTACCCCCCACCCCCAATGTCCATCCCTCCAAAAGAGCATAGCCAGGCCTTCAGTAAGGCCGCCGGCACTGGGCTTTAAAGGCCTCTGGAGAGTCCCTTCCAGCAGTGCAGGGCTTGGCTCCACCCCTCCCACAGGTGGAACAAGGAAGGGAGGTGATGGTCTGTGCTTTAGTAGGGCAGGGCTCCCACACTCACTGCCGGGGTGAGTGCATAGCGCTCCCAGCCCCCAAGAGTCCTCGGATTGCTAGCTCTTTCTGTGTATGCTCTTTCTGTGTAACCTTCTCCCCATTCCTTGAACTAAGAGTTGTTGTGAGCATCTTTTGTTTCTTTTTTGCACTAACCTAGCTAGTACTTTATCAGTCTGGTTCTTCTTTTCAAAATAAAAACATCTAACTCTCCTAACATGTTTAGTAGTCATGTCTGTTTCCATAGCCTCATTTTCTCCCCTTATATTAATTAATTGTCTGTGATTCTCATCGAAAGGACATGATTTTTACAATTTTACATAATTGCTGATACAATTCCCTTTTTTTTTTTCTTTTCATTTTTATTCTTAAAATTCTGTGCAGCGAGCTCAATAAATTTACCCTGAATTACCACCTTGCCGGCTTCCCAGAGTATATAAGGAGGCATATCTAATGTTTTAATTATTCCTTATATAGTCTTTTATGGTTTCAATAATACTCTCTTTTACATCCCGTTCAGACAAACACTTTTTATTTAGCCTCCAGGTTCTTTTACCAAGTTCTCTTTTAGAAATCTTGGGGGAACTAATATGCGTTTTCACTGGATAGTGATCTGATAGCAATATCGGTATAATCTGACATTTTACACATCGACTTATCTGGTCCTGTTTAATAGTCGAATAATTGATCCTAGAGAGATTTGTTTGGTATTGAATAAAAAGTACAATCTTTTTCTTTTGGATTTTTGAACTGCCATAAATCAACTAATGCATGTTGATTTAAAATCTCTGTAGGCCTTTTATCATGTTTCTTTTTTCCAAAACCTGCTGATTTATCAATTTTGTGTAAATGGCAGTTAAAGTCTCCTTCGATTATTGTTAGAAGAGCCAGGAAATCCATTGTCATATCTAGATATTTTGGGAGAAAAACCCAAGTATTTTCATTTGCGGTATACAAATCCTCAAGATCCCTTTAAGAAGAAGAAGTCTACCCTCTTGATCTCCGATACATTTCTCCAACTTAAAATCACAGTGCTTAGCAATACCACTTGCTTCTCCTCTTTTTTTTCTTATTTGCACAAGCTGTATATACTTGACCATATTGTCTATTTTTAAATTCTAAATACATCTTTCTTTAATAAACACAGTGGGAGCTGCCTGTTAGAATCCCTCCCCACACTCTCCACATGAGTGACTGCTCTGCAGTGGTGCCAATCCGCAGCCAAGGAATCCCCACCTACCCAGCCTTTTTTGTTTAAAAACACCTGGAGTTGATGAAAATGAAAGGAGCACACCTACCATTTAGTAAATTTGTCAGAGAGATATTAAATATATTGTATGCTAGCTATCTGCTTCTTAGTGACTAATCTGTTTAATTGAATTAGCACCATCAAGGAAATAATCATTCTTGCTTGTGTATGTCACTCTGCTATTTTAACAATTTAGGTGACTCACTGTGCGGAAGGGGAGTACAGGAACTGGCACTGGTACGGGGAGTTATCGGATCTATCCTGTATCCCTGATACTGCCAAATACCGGCAGTATCAGATACCAGCAGAGCCGAAATTCCTATATCCCACCCCTCCTGTCCAAAGACAGCTTGGGGCGGCAAACAACATGCACACAAAAAAATTCAATAATAAAACATTTAAAAATAAATCTACAAATTTTAAAACAAGTAATAAAAACACA
>QEPC01001736.1:1082143-1101786 GCA_003113815.1 Sphenodon punctatus
CTCTCTCTCTCTCTCTCTCTCTCTCTCTCTCTCTCTCTCTCTCTCTCTCTCTATATATATATATATATATATATATACACATCCCATATATATGGGATGTGGGGGAATCACAAACAGAAGAGGAGTCTGTAGTGAAATACATACATACTCAATGAGTCTGTACAGTGAATAACACAAGGTTTCAGTTTATGGTTTTAAGTTTCATTTCAGTACAAAACTGAAATGAAACTTAAAGCAATCTAAAAATCTTACTCAACGCCTGCTGTTCAGGCTCAGAAGGTGTAGGGAAGGGGGGAGGCAGATAATTAGTTTCTTGCAAGCCTCTCCACCGCTGGTGCCTGGAAGTCTGCTCCTCAGTGACTGACACCTCCCTGTCATGTTTGACCTTCCAGTGAACCTTTTTTTGCCACCTGAACTCACCCGAACGCAATCCGAACTGACCGAACTGTTCGGCCATTTTGCAGTTTGGTGTTCGGTATGTTTGCGTTCGTGTTCGTGTTCGAGTTCGGTCATCCGAACAGACTGAGTTCGCGCCGAACTCTGAACTTCCGAACTGCGTTTGCCCATCCCTACCAAACAAAACATGCAAGCTAGTTACAGAGACAGCCATGATAGCATGTAATGTTCCACTGTTGATAATGGCGGGCAAATGACTTGAATAGCCTACATGAAATCCAGTGCTAGAAAATCTTCAGGGTTTCTTCTTAGCAGCTACCTTGTAAGCTAGATCTTTGTAACATTTTTTATCTTTCTCTTTCACTGCTTCTGCTTTAGCTTTTGATTTAGAAAACTTGTCCTGTTGTCAACCCAATATAGATGACCAAAGACCTACAGTTCACCATGCACACATCCCTCAAAACAGTAATAGTTTCACCAATGCTAGATGAATATTTCCAGAGCTGGCTATTATTATTATTACTATTATTATTATTATTATTATAATCTTTTATATAGCGCCAGAGACGTACCTGGCACTTTACAGAGAATAAGATAGACACGGTCCCTGCCCAAGAGCTTACAATCTAAAGAATGTAGTATTATGAGACGCCCATTCATGATACACGCCATAGTTACTAAGGTACATGAAGACTGTGGAGAAGAAATGTATGCAACCCCTCATGAAGCAACATTAATCCCAAGCCAAGTAGAGAGCTACTCAAAGCCATATTGGAAGGCTTAAGGGCTCGATAGACCTTGTGCCAGATTGTTGCACAGAGGTAGAATTACATCAGTTATTAACACACACTCAGGGCCAGACTTAGGAATTTTGCACCCCATGGCCCTTCTCAGGCTGCTGCCCCCAAGTCAAGCCCTGCCACAAGCCAAGCCCCACCCCCATGCTGTGTATTCTTGGGTGGGGGAGCCCCATGTGAATGACGCAGCGTACGCACCTGCAGTGAATGGGGGTGCATGTGTGTGCCTGCCTAATGCATCCCCATTCACCTCCTACTTGTCCTCATGCATGGAGCAACCAGGGAAAATGGCGGTTACTCTGGGGGTGAGGATGGGGGGGGTGAGTGGGGATGCGTGTGCGGATGTGTGCCCGCCCCGCCCACGCACCGTCACATCCACAAACCCCCACCTGGCGGAGCCATGTAAAAAGGACTGTGAGGAGCCACTCAAAGAAGAACAGAAGGTTGCTGCCTTGTAAACAAGGTTCTTCGAGATGGGTTCTAACATTCTCACAACCACTACCCTTCCAGCCCCGCATGGAATTTTTTTCTTATATTCCCAGAAAGAGTTGGAAGGAACTGTCATTCTGAGGTGGAGAGTGCTTTTTATACTAGAGGAGCTCGAGATCATCACGTGGTCTATTTGAATAGGGTGAGCATGCACAACCCAGTTGTGAGAATGTTGGGAGCCATCTCGAAGAACCTTCTTTACAAGGCAACAACCTTCTGATCACTCACATCAGGAGGAGTTGTTTGTAAACAAACAGCTTTATCTCCCAGCCCAGTGTCCTCCTGTTGTTGTTGCTACTGCTGCTGCACTACTAGCAGGCAGCAAGAAGGCAGAGACAGGTGAGGGATGGGGACCCAGGCAGCAGGGTTTGGCTGTGGGCAGCAGCCTCCAGCCATGCAGGGAGAAAAAGAAACCGGAGCGGGTGGTGCCAGCAATTGCCGTCCCTCCAGAAAATGCCACCCAAGCCCCGGGGCCTGCGCACATTACCAAGACTGTATCACACTCAAACCTGATGCCTAATTAGAGTGGCAGGAGGGATGTGGCATTTCTTCACAAGGAAAACTCATGGAACATTTACCAAAACAAAAAACTTTACAGTATTAACATAACCACATCCCTTCTGGAACTCAGTGATGTCATGGTGCTTCACAAGGGTTGGCAATGCATCAGAAAGGGAAGGGATGACAGATGACTCTGTGTTGTCGTATCACTTCAGCATACCCCCCCCCCACACACACATTGTTCTGCTGCTTCTGTGACAGCACAATGCTCCACAGGAAGCTGGTCTGCCAGTTGACCCAGTCCAGACCTGAATAGGTCATGTAAAACTGAAACCCAACCAGGGTCAGACCCAACACTTGCACCTGGGTTTTTTATCAAGTTCAGTTCAGGCTGCTGACCTCTATGATGTAGGAGAGGTCAAACAATGAATCCTAAGAAGGCAGCACATGTGGCCTGCAGGTTGCCCATATCATTCTGCATTACAATCTATAATTCTAGTCCCCCGAGAGGGACTCCGATTGCAGCTCTTCGAGTAGAATTGGGACAGAGGAGTTGGCATGCGATAGCCATGGAGTTGGCCCTGAGGTTTTGGGCCCGGGCCACCAGTGTTCAAAATTCTGGGCTTCTTAAATTTGTTAAAGAGGACTCATTTAGGAACCCATGGCTTAGGTCTATTGAAAGCTGTTTGACCAAAATGGGCCCGTCCTCTGGTTACTTAGACCATAAAGCTTCCCATGCTCTACGTTTCGAGGTGCTACATAGGGTGAGGGATATTGAAACACAGCTCGAGCTGGGAAAGATCGGCACCTCGCATCATATGGCTGCTTATCTTGCCTGGGGTCCTGTCTCGGGGATAATGGCGGATTATTTGAGGGCCAAATTATCATCCAGAGGGAAACAGTTAATACTCTGTGCCCGCTTTAATGCCTTCCCTTTGAGAGTTTTGGAGGGACGCCAGAAGGGGATTCCATTTATGAAGCGTCTTTGCCCCTTTGATAATCAGGCTGTTGAAACCGTGGAGCATATTATGTTCCATTGCCATCTATATGATGTATTAAGAGATACATTTCTGACTCCCCACTTTAAGAAATTCCCGGGTAGAGCAGATTCTTTTTATTTAAATATTTCTCTTAACAGATCCACACCCTGGATTATCAAGGATACTGCGATGTTTCTGCTTCAGGCTCATAGTTGTGGAGGTGGTATGATCCTGGGTAAAGTTACACTAAAGGTGATTTTAATTTTATTGTTCTTGTGCTTAAAGTGCTTTTACGAAAGCTACTTGGCTGGTTTTTTTTTATTCCTTACCTGAAATTTATTTTATATGTATTTTTGTGTATTATGTTGTGTTTGGCTATTACCTTTGGTTACGCCTAATAAATTGATTGATTGATTGAATTCTAGTCATCTTTGAAATCTTAGGTCTCCTTTCTCTGTACATGTTCAGTGTGCCTAGCTGGTATTGTAGACAAGAGACTGCCAGGGGCCAGCTCAGAGTCAGGGTTGCTCAGGGCACCAACAAAGGGCACGGTTGCAAGGGTATCCCAGAGCCGTTGCCAGTCAGGCCAGTTTGGATCTCTCACAACAAATTCAAAGGGGTGTTAAGAGAAGTGAATGGGTCAAAATCCAGAGTCAGTACTAGAGGGTCAGACGGGTCAAAGAGGCAGAACAAGGGGCAGTGCTGTCGAGTCAGTACATACGACTGGGGGGGAGGGGGAGTGCAAGCTGAAGACCAGGTCAGGCAAGGCCCAGGCCTAGAGTGCAGGGTAGAAGCAGGATCATGCAGGGTGTGTACACACTCACAGGCAGGTCTTGAGCTAAAGCCAGCAACAGCCTCTGGGTTGCTCAGACACCTCCCATTGCCTGTCATGCTGCTTAAGCGCTAGAGGTGTTAACAAATGAGATGTTAACCCACACCAGGCAGGTGTGTCCACTTTCCCGTTTATTAGGTGTTTGCCCCCACTGGCCATGTGGTCTCCATCCACTGGACCCGCAGCCCCCACTCATGGCGGGGTCTCAGATAATGTGGGGCCTGCGGTGCCGGAAAATGTGGGCTAATGTGTGCCCACGTGTCCAAGTCCAATCAATTAGGTTGTGTGCAGCACCTCTGCAAGCATGGTTTGTGCACCATAGAATTGTGGGTGGAAATCCTAGCGCATCTGAGGAGTGACTGCTTCCTGCCCCTCTCTGATCTCTCTCTCCCACTGGCACTACCTGCAAGCACATGAAATACACACAGGGGGATGCCTGTTTATTAGGCTGGGCATGCTAAACATGTGAGTGGGGACTGAGCGGGGGCTGCATGGACTGAATCCGGATTGCAGCGGGCTAGCATCTCATTTGTTAACCTCCTAGGTCAACTCTTGGGAGGCAGGAATGTGCTGCCTAGAGCATGGGCGGGTAGGCCTATAGTATCCTGGAAGATTACTAACGGGTAGCTCTGCAGTGACACTGAGCATCCCTAGGACATGGGTTCTTGCCTGGCAGGACCTCACAGAGACGACGAGCCCAATGAATTCTTCATGATGAGGGCTTTCCGCACTGTTGTAACTAATTAGTTTAATGAATATAGAGCTAGAATGCTGGATATTTGCTAGGGAGGGACAAGGCTTGGTGATGTTCAGTGATGTGATGTTTAGATTTTCTAGTGTTTCAAGTGGTTCTGGGTGGAAAATTACTTGGAGCAATTTCCCCATAGATATGATTTGCTAGTCCTTGTGAAGCTAGTTGGTCATACGGTATTTGGTCCAATGTAGGATTTCCATCTAGCTACTGCCATTATCTGTGCAGCCACATCAAAATCTGCTCCAATATACTACAGGCCAAGAGAACATTTGCCACAAACGGTACAGTGAATACTGTTTTACACAGTAACACCACCTAAAAGTAGTCCTGAAGCTTCTTTGATCTTTTCCCACAGGCAGCTGTGACATAGATTAACTACTTACTGATGTGTAAGGATATTCTGGCTTTGAGCGGGGGATTGGACTAGATGACCCTTGATGACCTTTCCAACTCGACAATTCTGTTTCTATGTAGCTCAGATATGTGTGAATTAACTTCCCACAGGTGTGGGGTGTGGTGAGTCACCCCACTTTAAACTGGAGTGACTTGCCCTGTGATGGTTAAAAATAAAGGCTATGCACATTATGTGATGGTAGAAAAGTTTGTGTGTAGTAGGATAGACAAGTAGGGAACCTGACCCTTTAAAAATGCTAGCCAGCCAAAGTAACACCAGTGATTGGATTAGCAAAGGGTTGGTTAGGGTCAGTTGGGTGTGGTATGGCTAGCCCAGAGCTCAGGAAGCTGAGCCCTGAGAGAGCAGAGAGGGCTGTAGTGGGGAGACAGGAGGGAGAACACTGTCTCCCAGGGTTTCAGGGCATCTGTGAGGACTTGGCCCTGGGCTAAGCTGACACCAGAAGGGTTGTGCCTGGCCAGCAGAGCCAAGGGGAAGGCTGAGGCCGGGGTAGAGAAGGGAGCAGAAGAAGCCATGCTGTGGCTAAGGGTACCTTGGAGAATCTTAGGAGGATGGTGCCTGGCTGCATGAGGGGTGTCGGGCTAGGACGGCTACAACCTGTACGCTGGTGGGTCTGAGAGTGCCCATGGCCTCAAGCTTGGGACAATAGACTTCAAAGGAATCTGGAGCAGGGTGAAGACTCTGGTAGAGGGCCTAGCTGGCAATGTGAGTGGACCAGGGTGCAGGGCCCGAGTTGGGAAGATCCTGGGGCTTAATGACCTGATTGGCCAGGTGCCTGCGAGTTGGGGTGAGAGGGCCCTTGGTGGGAGGGCCCCAGGAGCTCCCATGGCCTTAGGCTCAAGGATCTAGGCCTGGAGAGGACCCATAGCAGGGTGAGGACTCCTGTGGGAGGGCCTAGCTGGTTAGGTCAGGGCAGGGACCAGGGGCAGGGAGCAGAGTATGGGAAAATTCTGGGGGGGTTAAAGCCTGCCAACCCAGGACTCTGAAGGCCAGGGACCCTGAGACAGCCAAGCCAGACTCCATTCCCAGAAGGGAAACTCCGGGTGAGAGTAGAGCACCACAGGCAGAAGTCCTTGGCAATCTGGAAGCCCAGGTGAACTGGAGGGACTGGCATACCTCAGAAGGGGGCAACAATGAGAGAACTGGGCCCTTCAGGTGGAGACCTTGTTGGATTGTGCAACAGTCACAAGTAAAAGCCCATTGCAAGCCCTGCAAGCTCAATATGGGGCTTGTCCAGTAGGGGGAGGGTCAGGGGATGAAACAGTCCCCACCCCTCCTTGTCTCCTCTCTTCATCCTCCATCTTGTCCCATGAAGTCTGTACAGTATAGAAGCATGTCTTCTGAGCTCTTAGTAAAATTCTGTTTTGAAGAAACTTCTGCTGTGTGTGATTCAACAGAAAGCTAACTCTACAATAGTCCTTAGTGGGCGTGGAACTACCTGGTTGCTGGGCGTGAATTCCCCAATAGAACATCTGTGGCCAGTGAGAGGGATGTCTCCAAGCTACCAGCAGAGGATGCACGTGAGTGAGGAGAACGCCTTGTCGAGACCTCGCTCTGCTACAGAGTGAACTATCAGAATAACATGCCAACTCTCTATTGTCATGGACAAGGTTTACCCCATTTGCTTAAATTACCCATGTTGAAGCTTGAATCTATCTGAGTAGCTGACACCCATACGAGAACAGAGTTCAGATTTTGTCTACTCTGACTGGAAAATGTCTTTTAGAAACTGACATGCACATCACTGGGTAAAAACAGACATACGGGTGGTGGCTCCGAAGCCCAGCCCAGGGTGGGAAACGGTGGCCACCCCTCCCCAGGTCAGGGAGGGAAACTGAACTAACGTGCCTGTGGCCAGAGACCTGTCCTGCTGCCCGCATGCCCTGGATATGGCAGGAAGCTCAACAAATGTGCGGGCAAGTAGTCCTGCCCTGCCCTGTTCCTAGCACCCCGCACCATGATGGATAGCCATGGCAACCAGCCATTGCACTCTGTCAGGGTCAGGAGCCACGGTGCAGCATTACCAGCTAGGGAGGACTCACCTCCTGGCCCCCACACTCATTCCTGGGCTCCGCACGGTGGGGAACACCTCCCCGCCGCAGACCTTTGCCAAGGCAACGGGTCCTGCAACGCCCAATGCCGTGGCTCCGCCCCCAGCAACGCAGGGGTTGGGACCACCGGCACAGGCGTTGCGGTGCTCTGCGTGCCTTAGAACACGCCAGGGGGCGTGCTGAGGCCTTCTTAAGTCGGCGCAGGGCACTCCCTGCTGCCGGTAATCAGAGTGAGGAACTGGCCCCAAAGCTAAGTGTTGTGATTGTTTTCATTGTTTTTGACATTGTGCGTGGGAGGGAGGTGCTTGTGCAGACTTAGGGGTTGAATGTGGTGTAATTGTGTCCCATTTCCCTATTTTCCTGGCATTGTGAGAGACAACATTGGAGAGAGAGCAATTGACAGAGTGCAAGACCTTTTCCCTTCCTCGACCTGGGTTCCTTCCCCCTCCTGGAGTGCATGGCAATTCCCTGTTTCCTTTGATCCAAGGCCCCCTCTGTGTCACCCATCACCCATTCCTTCACCAGTTGTTCCATTTCCACCCTTCCCAGGAGAGCGAGTGCTGTGGGCTGTGTTTGACCTCCTCTTGCTGCTCTGCGCCCTATGATGAGAAAGGCCCCATCTCTTTGAGACATATTGGGCCACTACAATATCCTGACGGGCATTTTCCCCCTCCCCCATGGGGGCAGAGCTTGGGTGCGTGTTGCCAGCGTGCGAGAGAGAGCCTGAGGCCCCGTCCTTCCCCCCACCCCCTGACAACCTTTCCCCCTTCCCTTTTCCTTCCTGTTTCCCCAGATAGAATCACGGACTTGGCACAAGGTATGGGGGAGTTATTAAGTGCAGTTCAGGCCATCGCCCTTGAGGTGAAGAACCTGAAAGAAAAACAAGCAGAGTTGGCCATCGCAGTGAGACAGATAATTGCATGGGAGGGAGGTCCTTTCGGGGTGGGGGCTCCGGTCCCGTTGCCGGTGGAAGCATCAGGAGGGGCTCCTGTTGTTCTCCCTCCGACTGCCCCATGGAAGTTCCATTGGCTCCAGTGGGGCTGGGTTACCATGGAGGGGGGTGGGCATGAGCCAAAAGGGCCCCGGATAGAAAAGTTTTCCGGGGATAGACGTGCATGCCAGGGGTTCCTGGCTCTCTGTGAGCTAACCTTTACCATGCAACCCGCAACCTACTCTTCTGACATCCTTAAGGTAGTCTACATCATTGGGAACCTGGGGGGGCTGGCCTTGGATTGGGCCACAACCCTATTGAAAGGGAGGAGCCCCCTGCTGTCCAACTACACTGATTTTATTAGAGAATTCACGTTTCTATTTGACCATCCGCACCACCGTAGGGATGCAGAGATTGCAATCATGTCTCTCCGGCTAGGGAAGGGCGGTATTTTTTGGACTATGTGACTCAGTTCCAACAATTGGCCCTAGATGTGCAGTGGCCTAATGATGTTCTAATCGTGTTGTTCCGCAAGGGACTCAGTGAAGACATCAAGGACCAATTAGCTTACACGGCCCTCCCTGAAACCTGGGAGAACCTTCTCTCGTTAACCCTCCAGATTCAGGATCGCTTGACAGAGTGGCGACGGGAATGACGACAAGACACCCGCGCCTTTGCACTAAAGGGGTATATGGCCTTGGCACCACCAACTGGAGATACCAGCGAACCTGAACCCATGCAAATAGGGGCATCCTGGGGACCTGTACCACCGGAAGAGAGAGAACGCAGACGAAAAGTCAAGGCATGCTTCTACTGTGGCGGATCAGGACATTTTATACAAGACTGCCCATCATTGCCCTCACAGCATCGAGATCTGGGAAACTCCCAAGGCCGAGATGGGCAGGGGTCGTCCCGGCCGTAGAACAACCCCCGCCACAGCAACCGATGCGCCAGCCTCATTTACAAGTGCCCCTTATTGTTACCATCAACCCTCAGGGCTCTTGTGTTTTCTGGGCCCTTATAGACTCTGGGGCATCAGGGAACTTCATGGACAGGGGACTAGCTCAGGCCTACGCACTTCCACTGGAGTGAAAGGCACGTCCCAAATTAGTACACTCCATTGATAGTTCTCCCCTGGTGTCCGGACCCATCACCACCCAGACGATCCTCCTACCCTGTGCCATCAGAGCCCATCAGGAACGCTTTACCTTTGACATTGTCAGCACCCCCATCTTTCCCGTAGTGCTGGGGCTCCTGTGGCTTCGACAACATGATCCCCATATTACCTGGGCCACTAGAGGCCTCCACTTCAACTCCCCGTACTGCACCCAGACGTGTTGGGTACCCAAACCCTCCTGGACTTCACCCCTTTGTGGCAGTTTGGCAGTGAGGCCCTTGGACCTGCCTTCACAATATGACGACTTCCTGGATGTGTTTAGCCCCACACAAGCTGCAGAACTGCCCCCACACCGAATCTATGACTGCCCCATTGACTTGCTACCAGGCGCGGAGCCCCCTTTGGAAGAATCTATGCCCTGTCTTCCCCAGAACTTGAAGCCCTTTGGAACTACCTGGAAGAAAGCCTACGAAATGGCTTTATCCGCTCTTCCTCGTCTCCCGCTGGAGCACCTATTTTTTTTGTATCCAAAAAGGATGGGGGCCTTCGCCCTTGCATAGATTACCGGGGTTTGAACGCAGTGACGGTCAAGAATCAATACCCTTTACCCCTGATTCTGGAGCTGATGAACTGGTTGCAAGGGGCCCACATCTTCACCAAGCTCGACCTCCGCGAAGCCTATAACTTGGTACGGGTGCGTGAGGGCGATGAGTGGAAGACCGCCTTCTGCATCCGTTACAGACACTTTGAAAATCTTGTGATGCCGTTCGGTCTAGCTAATGCCTCGGCCACGTTTCAGCATTTCATCAATGATGTGTTTCGCGATATNAGGCCTTCTTAAGTCGGCGCAGGGCACTCCCTGCTGCCGGTAATCAGAGTGAGGAACTGGCCCCAAAGCTAAGTGTTGTGATTGTTTTCATTGTTTTTGACATTGTGCGTGGGAGGGAGGTGCTTGTGCAGACTTAGGGGTTGAATGTGGTGTAATTGTGTCCCATTTCCCTATTTTCCTGGCATTGTGAGAGACAACATTGGAGAGAGAGCAATTGACAGAGTGCAAGACCTTTTCCCTTCCTCGACCTGGGTTCCTTCCCCCTCCTGGAGTGCATGGCAATTCCCTGTTTCCTTTGATCCAAGGCCCCCTCTGTGTCACCCATCACCCATTCCTTCACCAGTTGTTCCATTTCCACCCTTCCCAGGAGAGCGAGTGCTGTGGGCTGTGTTTGACCTCCTCTTGCTGCTCTGCGCCCTATGATGAGAAAGGCCCCATCTCTTTGAGACATATTGGGCCACTACAATATCCTGACGGGCATTTTCCCCCTCCCCCATGGGGGCAGAGCTTGGGTGCGTGTTGCCAGCGTGCGAGAGAGAGCCTGAGGCCCCGTCCTTCCCCCCACCCCCTGACAACCTTTCCCCCTTCCCTTTTCCTTCCTGTTTCCCCAGATAGAATCACGGACTTGGCACAAGGTATGGGGGAGTTATTAAGTGCAGTTCAGGCCATCGCCCTTGAGGTGAAGAACCTGAAAGAAAAACAAGCAGAGTTGGCCATCGCAGTGAGACAGATAATTGCATGGGAGGGAGGTCCTTTCGGGGTGGGGGCTCCGGTCCCGTTGCCGGTGGAAGCATCAGGAGGGGCTCCTGTTGTTCTCCCTCCGACTGCCCCATGGAAGTTCCATTGGCTCCAGTGGGGCTGGGTTACCATGGAGGGGGGTGGGCATGAGCCAAAAGGGCCCCGGATAGAAAAGTTTTCCGGGGATAGACGTGCATGCCAGGGGTTCCTGGCTCTCTGTGAGCTAACCTTTACCATGCAACCCGCAACCTACTCTTCTGACATCCTTAAGGTAGTCTACATCATTGGGAACCTGGGGGGGCTGGCCTTGGATTGGGCCACAACCCTATTGAAAGGGAGGAGCCCCCTGCTGTCCAACTACACTGATTTTATTAGAGAATTCACGTTTCTATTTGACCATCCGCACCACCGTAGGGATGCAGAGACTGCGATCATGTCTCTCCGGCTAGGGAAGGGCGGTATTTTTTGGACTATGTGACTCAGTTCCAACAATTGGCCCTAGATGTGCAGTGGCCTAATGATGTTCTAATCGTGTTGTTCCGCAAGGGACTCAGTGAAGACATCAAGGACCAATTAGCTTACACGGCCCTCCCTGAAACCTGGGAGAACCTTCTCTCGTTAACCCTCCAGATTCAGGATCGCTTGACAGAGTGGCGACGGGAATGACGACAAGACACCCGCGCCTTTGCACTAAAGGGGTATACGGCCTCGGCACCACCAACTGGAGATACCAGCGAACCTGAACCCATGCAAATAGGGGCATCCTGGGGACCTGTACCACTGGAAGAGAGAGAACGCAGATGAAAAGCCAAGGCATGCTTCTACTGTGACGGATCAGGACATTTTATACAAGACTGCCCATCATTGCCCTCACAGCATCGAGATCTGGGAAACTCCCAAGGCCGAGATGGGCAGGGGTCGTCCCGGCCGTAGAACAACCCCCGCCACAGCAACCGATGCGCCAGCCTCATTTACAAGTGCCCCTTATTGTTACCATCAACCCTCAGGGCTCTTGTGTTTTCTGGGCCCTTATAGACTCTGGGGCATCAGGGAACTTCATGGACAGGGGACTAGCTCAGGCCTACGCACTTCCACTGGAGTGAAAGGCACGTCCCAAATTAGTACACTCCATTGATAGTTCTCCCCTGGTGTCCGGACCCATCACCACCCAGACGATCCTCCTACCCTGTGCCATCAGAGCCCATCAGGAACGCTTTACCTTTGACATTGTCAGCACCCCCATCTTTCCCGTAGTGCTGGGGCTCCTGTGGCTTCGACAACATGATCCCCATATTACCTGGGCCACTAGAGGCCTCCACTTCAACTCCCCGTACTGCACCCAGACGTGTTGGGTACCCAAACCCTCCTGGACTTCACCCCTTTGTGGCAGTTTGGCAGTGAGGCCCTTGGACCTGCCTTCACAATATGACGACTTCCTGGATGTGTTTAGCCCCACACAAGCTGCAGAACTGCCCCCACACCGAATCTATGACTGCCCCATTGACTTGCTACCAGGCGCGGAGCCCCCTTTGGAAGAATCTATGCCCTGTCTTCCCCAGAACTTGAAGCCCTTTGGAACTACCTGGAAGAAAGCCTACGAAATGGCTTTATCCGCTCTTCCTCGTCTCCCGCTGGAGCACCTATTTTTTTTGTATCCAAAAAGGATGGGGGCCTCCGCCCTTGCATAGATTACCGGGGTTTGAACGCAGTGACGGTCAAGAATCAATACCTTTTACCCCTGATTCTGGAGCTGATGAACTGGTTGCAAGGGGCCCACATCTTCACCAAGCTCGACCTCCGCGAAGCCTATAACTTGGTACGGGTGCGTGAGGGCGATGAGTGGAAGACCGCCTTCTGCATCCGTTACAGACACTTTGAAAATCTTGTGATGCCGTTCGGTCTAGCTAATGCCTCGGCCACGTTTCAGCATTTCATCAATGATGTGTTTCGCGATATCCTTGACCAGTTCGTCATAGCCTACCTCGACGATATCCTTATTTATTCAACCTCCCTGCCCCAACATATTCACCACATTCGTCAAGTCTTGCAACGGCTCCGACAAAACAAACTATACTGTAAGCGTGAAAAGTGTGCCTTCCACCTCACAACAGTGGACTTCCTTGGGTTCGTGGTTTCCCCTGAAGGCATAGCAATGGACAATCACAAGGTAGAAGCCATACAGCAGTGGCCGACACCTCGCGCAGTGAAACCCCTCCAACGCTTCTTAGGTAGCACAAATATTCCCCACTATGCCGAGGTCACTAAACCTCTGACAACCTTGCTTAAGAAAAATCAAGAATTCATCTGGGGAACGCAACAACAACAAAGCTTCATCTGCCTAAAATGGGCCTTTCAAACAGCGCCCATCCTGCATCATCCTGACTTCAATAAACCCTTTTATGTAGAGGCCGATGCTTCCAGTCTAGCGATAGTGGCTGTGTTATTACAACCTGACCAGGACCCCGAGGACTACTCCCGCCAACTGACTGCAGCTGAACACAATTATGCCATATTTGACCAAGAGCTCCTGGCCATAAAAGCAGCTTTCGAAGCCTGGCGCCACTATTTGGAAGAGGCACAATATCCAGTCACCATTACTACGGATCATAAGAACTTGACTTACTTACAGGGGGCACAAATCACCAATGCCCAGTATGCACGCTGGGCCTTATTTTTTGCCCGCTTTTTCTTTATAATCCGATATCGCACAGGAAAAATGAATATATTGGATGATGCATTATCTTGCTACCACAAACATTGCGACAACAGCCCTCATCCCCAAGGACAGATCCTAGACGCCCGTGTCTTTGCTGGCACATATTTGTCCCACCAGGAGCTACAACGGGCCACCGCCAAGGAACTTACTATCACCGACTATCCCTCCTGTGTCATCAAAGAAGGATTATTCCGCAAAGATGGTCGCATCATAGTGCGTCCCTCTTGTCGCAAACACATCCTGTGGTCCCACCATGATTCGCCATTGGCAGTGCACCTGGGAACTGACCGGACCTACACATTAATTCAATGGGCCTTCTGGTGGCCACAACTAAACCAGGATGTCCAACAGTACATGCAACAGTGCACCAAAAGGATTCTGGGGGCCCCGGTCGGCCTTCTCCAGATCACTCCCCCACCGCAAGGTCTATGGCAATGCTTGGCAATGGATTTTATCGTGGAACTACCCCCTTCCCGGGGACACACTACCATATTTGTAGTCATCGACCATTTTACTAAGATGGGACATTTTGTGGCATGCAAGAGCCTTCCCACAGCACAACATACCGCATGCCTGTTTCTGCGTCACATCATCCGATTACACGGATGGCCGACAGAGATCATCAGTGATCGAGGAACCCAGTTTGTATCCCGCTTTTGGCGGGTGCTATGTAAAAGCCTCCAAATAACACTAAAACCCTCTACAGCGTACCACCCCCAAACCAATGGGGAAGTGGAGTGAGTAAATCAAACAACAGAAAAATACTTATGCTGCTATGTAAACTATCGGCAAGACGACTGGTACACTTGGCTCCCACAGGTGGAGTTTGCCTACAACAATGCCCCTAATGTGTCTCTGGGTAACTCCCCCTTTTATGTCACCTATGGGTTCCATTCCCCTTTAGGTACGGTGGACATTCCCTCCATCCATGTGCCAGCAGCTGGGGCTCTAACCCAGAAAATCTGCGAGATCCAAGTCCTCGCACGACGCACCTAGACTCAAGCTTGACAAACCTATAAGCTCCATGCTGACAAACGATGGCATCCAACTTCAATCTTCAATCCCGGGGACTACGTGTGGCTGGACCATCGGCATTACCCCACCGCCCGTCCCTCTCGCAAATTAGATGAGCATTTTATTGGACCTTTTCCTGTGCTCAAGAAAATAAGCAATGTGGCGTACACCCTACAGCTGCCTCCCCGCCTCAAGATTCACCCAACCTTCCACATGTCCCTGCTTAAACCATTTGTCGACACCTCACCGCGCACCCCTCCTGATGACTCCATTGTCTCTTCTAGCCCCGAAGCGTCCATCCTGGACTCTTGGCTCTGCCTGGGCCACATGTACTATTTGGTGGACTGGCTTGGCTATGGCCCGGAGGACAGCTCCTGGGAGCCGGCATCTTTTGTTTCTCCTCCCCGATTTGTGCACTTGTTCCATCTCCACCATCCCACCCATCCTTGTCCTTCATGGCCCCTTGGCTGGGGGGCTCGGCGGGGTGGTACTGTCAGGGTCAGGGGCCACGGTGCAGCACTACCAGCCGGGGGGACTCACCTCCCAGGCCCCACACTCGTTTCCGGGCTCCGCACGGTGGGGAACGCCTCCCCACTGCAGACCGTTGCCAAGGCAACGGGTCCTGCAGCGTCCAATGCCGCAGCTCTGCCCCCAGCAGCGCAGGGGGTGGGGCCACCGGCACAGCCGTTGCGGTGCTCCTCATGCCTTAGAACACGCCAGGGGGCATGCCTAAACCTTCTTAAGTGGCACAGGGAACTCCCTGCTGCCGGTAATCAGAGCGAGGAACTGGCCCCCAAACTAAGTGTTGCAATTGTTTTCATTGTTTTTGATATTGTGCGTGGGAGGGAGGTGCTTGTACAGACTTAGGGGTTGAATGTGGTGTAATTGTGCCCCGTTTCCCTATTTCCCTGGCATTGTGAGATGGGTGATCAGGGTTAGCAGCTACAACAATTATTATTATTATTATTATTATTAAATTTATACCCCGCACCCTCCTGAACACAGTTCGGGGCAGCTTACAATCATAAAATACAATTCAANCTCGCGCAGTGAAACCCCTCCAACGCTTCTTAGGTAGCACAAATATTCCCCACTATGCCGAGGTCACTAAACCTCTGACAACCTTGCTTAAGAAAAATCAAGAATTCATCTGGGGAACGCAACAACAACAAAGCTTCATCTGCCTAAAATGGGCCTTTCAAACAGCGCCCATCCTGCATCATCCTGACTTCAATAAACCCTTTTATGTAGAGGCCGATGCTTCCAGTCTAGCGATAGTGGCTGTGTTATTACAACCTGACCAGGACCCCGAGGACTACTCCCGCCAACTGACTACAGCTGAACACAATTATGCCATATTTGACCAAGAGCTCCTGGCCATAAAAGCAGCTTTCGAAGCCTGGCGCCACTATTTGGAAGAGGCACAATATCCAGTCACCATTACTACGGATCATAAGAACTTGACTTACTTACAGGGGGCACAAATCACCAATGCCCAGTATGCACGCTGGGCCTTATTTTTTGCCCGCTTTTTCTTTATAATCCGATATCGCACAGGAAAAATGAATATATTGGATGATGCATTATCTTGCTACCACAAACATTGCGACAACAGCCCTCATCCCCAAGGACAGATCCTAGACGCCCGTGTCTTTGCTGGCACATATTTGTCCCACCAGGAGCTACAACGGGCCACCGCCAAGGAACTTACTATCACCGACTATCCCTCCTGTGTCATCAAAGAAGGATTATTCCGCAAAGATGGTCGCATCATAGTGCGTCCCTCTTGTCGCAAACACATCCTGTGGTCCCACCATGATTCGCCATTGGCAGTGCACCTGGGAACTGACCGGACCTACACATTAATTCAATGGGCCTTCTGGTGGCCACAACTAAACCAGGATGTCCAACAGTACATGCAACGATGCACCAAAAGGATTCTGGGGGCCCCGGTCGGCCTTCTCCAGATCACTCCCCCACCGCAAGGTCTATGGCAATGCTTGGCAATGGATTTTATCGTGGAACTACCCCCTTCCCGGGGACACACTACCATATTTGTAGTCATCGACCATTTTACTAAGATGGGACATTTTGTGGCATGCAAGAGCCTTCCCACAGCACAACATACCGCATGCCTGTTTCTGCGTCACATCATCCGATTACACGGATGGCCGACAGAGATCATCAGTGATCGAGGAACCCAGTTTGTATCCCGCTTTTGGCGGGTGCTATGTAAAAGCCTCCAAATAACACTAAAACCCTCTACAGCGTACCACCCCCAAACCAATGGGGAAGTGGAGTGAGTAAATCAAACAACAGAAAAATACTTATGCTGCTATGTAAACTATCGGCAAGACGACTGGTACACTTGGCTCCCACAGGTGGAGTTTGCCTACAACAATGCCCCTAATGTGTCTCTGGGCAACTCCCCCTTTTATGTCACCTATGGGTTCCATTCCCCTTTAGGTACGGTGGACATTCCCTCCATCCATGTGCCAGCAGCTGGGGCTCTAACCCAGAAAATCCGCGAGATCCAAGTCCTCGCACGACGCACCTAGACTCAAGCTTGACAAACCTATAAGCTCCATGCTGACAAACGATGGCATCCAACTTCAATCTTCAATCCCGGGGACTACGTGTGGCTGGACCATCGGCATTACCCCACCGCCCGTCCCTCTCGCAAATTAGATGAGCATTTTATTGGACCTTTTCCTGTGCTCAAGAAAATAAGCAATGTGGCGTACACCCTACAGCTGCCTCCCCGCCTCAAGATTCACCCAACCTTCCACATGTCCCTGCTTAAACCATTTGTCGACACCTCACCGCGCACCCCTCCTGATGACTCCATTGTCTCTTCTAGCCCCGAAGCGTCCATCCTGGACTCTTGGCTCTGCCTGGGCCACATGTACTATTTGGTGGACTGGCTTGGCTATGGCCCGGAGGACAGCTCCTGGGAGCCGGCATCTTTTGTTTCTCCTCCCCGATTTGTGCACTTGTTCCATCTCCACCATCCCACCCATCCTTGTCCTTCATGGCCCCTTGGCTGGGGGGCTCGGCGGGGTGGTACTGTCAGGGTCAGGGGCCACGGTGCAGCACTACCAGCCGGGGGGACTCACCTCCCAGGCCCCACACTCGTTTCCGGGCTCCGCACGGTGGGGAACGCCTCCCCACTGCAGACCGTTGCCAAGGCAACGGGTCCTGCAGCGTCCAATGCCGCAGCTCTGCCCCCAGCAGCGCAGGGGGTGGGGCCACCGGCACAGCCGTTGCGGTGCTCCTCATGCCTTAGAACACGCCAGGGGGCATGCCTAAACCTTCTTAAGTGGCACAGGGAACTCCCTGCTGCCGGTAATCAGAGCGAGGAACTGGCCCCCAAACTAAGTNCCGGTCCGGATTACCGGGTCGAATCCGATAATGCCGGTACGCCCGGTACCGGCATTATCAGATACCGGATTTTACCGGTTTCCCGCCCCTATTAATTAATGTGCTCTGGGAAGGAATGTGTGGTGACTATTAGCTATTTCTCTTTTTCATTAGCATCCTTGCTATCATTATTGGCAGTTTCTCTGCGAGATGATAAATGGGACAATATGATACATATTATGGATGGAATCAGAATAAAGCATAAAAAAAGCATTGGAAAAATGCAGTGAAGATGGGTCCCTGGATAAAGATATTCAACAGTACTCCTTAATTCTCTTAATTATTTAGCTATTCAGATAGATGTCAAGATTTTACCCCTTTTTACACACGTGGCACCCACGCATGAACACCCAGGAATCCTGGGTGTTCATTTGTGGGCGCTGCCCATGTACACGCTGCAGCGGCGGGTGCGTGGGTATGCGTGTGTGCTCCCGCAGAACACGCATGCACACCCACCTCCACCTATCACCCACGCATGGACAAAAACGGCAAAAACGGCAGTTGCTCTGTGTGTGGGTGATGGGTGGAGATTGGTGTGTGCCCGTCTGCACCCTCCACCCCCGCCCTCGCACCACCACCCACACCGACCCCTTCCTCATGCGACCCGTGTACAAAGGGCCATTGTTTTGTTTGTTTGGATCAAACCCTCTGACTTTGTGAACCCACTGGTAACCTCATTGTATTATATATTATGGGTGTATTATATATTGTGGGTGAAATCTTTAAATCATTTCTCTGCAGGGCTTAATTCTTCATTGCCTTATGGAGTCATTTATACTAGTGCAAAATACACCCGTTTGGATTTGGCTAAATGGTTATACAAATTGTGAGGTAATGGAGAGCTAGTCCTCTAATCTCACCTGTGCAAAACATTCGTTCCTGCTAAGGAGTGAGTAGGTACAGAGTAAAGACTTCACCATTTCCCCCTATATAAACAAAGCGTGCAAGTGGATGCAATCTTTTTGAGTTGCAAGGAAAGATTGTTATCAGGAGGTAGGAAGAGCCATGTGAGTATGAAATCAGCAGGTGAAGTAAACCACTAATACAAGAGCAGCAAATACTTGTACAGACTTCAGAAACCCTTTTGCTTACAGCACATGGCAAAATCCCAAAGGACAGTAAACGACATTCTGTGCAAGCAGAGAGCTGGGCCCTGGGGAAGCAGGTGGCAGTATCTATATTTCCATAACAGAGAAGTGGGGTGGGACTTTCCAGGCAGGCGGAAGAATCAGAGTCCTGAGAAATAGTACAATCTTTCACTTTCTGTAAACAAGTCAGAATTGGGCTCTTCTTATGAACTCAGGTCAGAATCTTTGTTCATGAGTAGTGTCAATGGCTAATGAGAGTGCCTCTACCAAGCATAGATCAAATTTATATCTGCATTTTAGTTGCTTAAGTAATAACACAAGCAGAAGGTACTTTCTGGGGATTAATGGCCAGCAGGGAGGAGTTGATAAGCTGAGTCATAGCAGTTGAGCTGTAACCTTTGCAGACTTTTATCCCCAGGAAATGCCTTATGCCCAGGTCATGATTCCTATTCTAAAGTAAACATGGGAATAAACACCAGGTGTATGGGGCCAAGTTCATTCTTTGTATTGATGGGTGCATCTCCATGGACTTCAGCTTCATGGGGCGACAGTGTAACAGAATTTGGTCCACAGAGGGT
>QEPC01001738.1:26780-38262 GCA_003113815.1 Sphenodon punctatus
TGGGAGGGGGAGGGGGGAGGAATTAATTGTATTTCATTAATTTCAATGGGGACACAGTGCCCCATTGAAATCAATGAAATAAAACCGGTACTGGATACCGGATTTAATCCGGGAATCCAGTTCTTTGAGAACCAGTAACTGGTAAATCCGGTATCCGGTAATTACCCCGGGCTCCCACCCCTAATGCTTATTGCTTGGAACAAACTTCCCGAGGTGGTACATCAGGCTGCCTCCCTGTCCATATTTAAGTCCTGCCTAAAGGCCCACTTCTTCAAGATTGCTTTTAAATCATGAACCCAGACCCTATCCATATCATAGCCTTGTGGATTTCAACCATTTTAACTGAAATAAATAAACTTACTCAGTAACTCCATCCTGTAGTGAGGAGAGGAGCAGCCTTTCCTCTCCTCACTTCGCTGGCTCCCCCTTCCTCAACGCATCCTTAACAAACTCCTGGTATTCACTTACAAATCCCTTCACAACCTGGCTCCCCTTACCTCTCAGCCCTAATCTCCTTACACACTCCTGCACGCACTCTCCGCTCCTCCTCTACGACCTCCCTTGCTCTCCCTCGTCTCCCCTGCTCCCCTACCCACCTTCGTCCCTTCTCCCTTGCTGCCCCCCATGCCTGGAACTCCCTCCCTGCCCACATCTGCCTTGCCCCCTCCCTCCGCACCTTCAAATCCCTCCTCAAAACCCACCTCTTCCCACCTCCCAATATTTACTGTCTGCCCGCCCCGCAGACTCCTGCCTAACTGCAATCAAGCCAAGCACGTGCACCTGAGACTTCGCATCTGCTTGAATTTTATTTATCCCTTGTCTCTCCCTATGTCCCCTCTCCTTGTCTCCCCGCTCCGTGTCTATTAGATTGTAAGCTGTAGGCAGGGACCGCATCTATCTTATTGTTCTGTAAAGCGCCAGGTACACAGCTGGCATTATACAAATGCTAATGCTAATAATAATAATAATAATATTCATAGGAAAACACTTATTGGTAGTTGTCTATATCTTTGTGTCTTGATTTGATTGTAAGCTCCATGGAGCAGGGACTGTCCTTATGTGTCATTTTTCGTTATCTTTTTGTTATTAAAATGTTTCGTTTTCGTTAACAACAAAATGTTGTTTTCCGTTATTGTTGTCGGTATTGGTACCGATTTCGAACTAAGATTTTATTTTTGGTATCAGTATCAGTATCGATTTTGTGTGTCAGTGAGGAATTATTGTCAGAAGCTGATCTCCTTCCCCTTCTCATTGTGATACAGAAAGAACTGCACACAATAATATATACTGTACACAATATGTAGTTTTATTTATATAATATATACAGAATGTAAGCTAAACCTAACCTATGTATAATACAAAATGTTCCTATTCTATAATCTTAATATATATAATAAAACAGCCTAGTATCCAATATATATCTATATCTATATAATCTATGGACAGGGGGAGACAGACAGGGGAAGGGAAAAGGAAAACCCAGAGATATATCTACTATCTCTAATCTATCTCTCTCCACAATACAATACAATACTATTTATTAGCGTAGCCAATGGCCATTGCATTTACACAAACTAGAAAACAAATAATCTGTATATATATATGTGTTTGTGTGTGTACCTAAGTAATAAGGATTGGGTGGTAGGGAAGGATATATAAGAGCCCTCCTGATTGGTTCCGGGAGGCAGAGGCATTGAGGAATCACAGGGAGCCATTCAACTGCTGGGATGTGCTTGTGCTGCTCATTGGCCAGAGATATATCCATCAGGTCCTTCCCCTCCCAGTTCAAGAGCCACACTGTTTCTGGCTCCCAGATGTCTGCTTCCTCCTCCCCTCTCTACATTTCCCTCCAAAAAACACCTGCCAGCCAACAGCTCAATCAATAACGACTTTCATCATTGTTATTGATTTCATTTTTTTTTGTTGTTTTCCTTATTGCA
Organism: Sphenodon punctatus; assembly: GCA_003113815.1. Classification (NCBI taxonomy): domain Eukaryota; kingdom Metazoa; phylum Chordata; class Lepidosauria; order Sphenodontia; family Sphenodontidae; genus Sphenodon; species Sphenodon punctatus. The sequence goes on from QEPC01001738.1 coordinate 28,721, forward strand.
ATAATGAAAACGACACTTTTGTTTTCATTATTGATATAACGAAAATGACACGCACACCCCTACTATAGAAATGATTAGTAGTAGTACTAGGAAGTTGTAAGGGAAGGACTGGGCTGGGAGCAGTCTTGCGGCAGCTGTTCTGCCTCAGCCTTGAGCTTCAGTGAGTATGTCTGGGGGGAAATACTAGCTACCTGAATGACACATGCTGTGTTCAGTTTAGCAGCAGGGTTACAGGTGGCGCTGGAGTCTGTCATACTGGGTTCCTATGGTGGAATCTTGGGGGGAAATTCATATTGCTCTTAGCCAATGGCAGCAGAGAATAGGGTTGCCAGGGGTGGGACTTGGTGTGTTTTCACATGAGATGCTACCCCGCATGGCCATCCAGGAGCCATGGAGCCACCCGCCTGTTTGAAGGTGGAGCAGCCAGGTGGCGTGCTCCTGTGAGCCGCAGAGCACCCACTCATGGCCACTTATGGAGCACTGTTGGGAAATTCAGAATGCTCCATGTGGGGCAAGAGAAATAGCTCGGTGGCAACGGGCGGCCATGGAGCCCTTGCCTGTATGAACTGGGGCAGCCAGCCATGCTAGCAGACAGACCCACTGCTCATAGGCAGCGTGGAGTAGGGACACAGCTGTTGCAAGTAATAAGAACTGGCCAGGAGTGCTAGGGAGTCCAGGTTCCCCAGCATTCACACCCAGAACATGTCAATTGCAGTGGCCAGCCTGGCATGCTTCCCCCACTCCCATGGTCCATGGTAGGGGAGTGTATGTCAGATTGTTTCCATGGCTGGGGTAGCCATGCTGGGAGCCGCCCGACTGAAGTGCTCCCCAGACACTTCCCCTGAGTGGGTGCCCTGCGGCAGTGCCACTCAGCAACCACAGACACCTCCACCCGCCAAAGCCTTTCTCATTACAACACCCTTGCTCCAGGTGGCCATTGGCAGAGGGGAGCCCAGAGTCACCATGTTGCAGGCAGGCTGGCCACTTGCTTTCCAGTGGGGAAGCTCCCCATAGAAGATATTGCACAGGACTCTTTGCTGCAACATAATTTCAGCGGTAAGTCAATGGGTTTATGAGTGGGTGTTTGCAAGAGGCTAGAGACTGGACCGGAGAGGAGAGGGGGAAATGTTGATGTACACACTGCTTTGCCTCTTGCTAATGGACATAGGGAAGGTGTTCAAATTGTACACACAAAGCTAGTATTTTAAAGTGCAATTTTGTTTCTTTAATCTCAGTTGCAGGAGGTCCCAGGTCTAATCAATTATTTTTAAAGGAGGCTGCAAGACTATTTTCTGTGATGTGATAACGGATGGATCTTTCCTGCCACTAAGGCGGTTTTCGGATGTGCTTCAAAGAGAGTGTACAAGTGCTGGTGGAGGGATGCAAATGCAAAGTATGCTCAGATTTGCTGATGTCTGTAAGGCGCCACATGCATGATTGAAGCTTGTTGGTGCACTGACAACTGTGCTTTAGCGACCTGGTTCGTTCAGGTTGATAGAGCGCAGTTATCAGTGCGCCAACAAGCTTCAATCATGCACATATAAGGCCAGTTCAGAAGGTCAAAAAACCCAGTTTTGAATGTACGAACTTGGTTCGAAAGTTTGGAATTCGACCGAACTCAAATATTTTGGTCAACCAAACCGAACTTTTCAACCGAACTCTATTTTTGAACCGAACCGAATTTCCGAACTTGGTTCTGTCTGCACATCCCTAATGCATGCACTTACAACTCCAGGCTTCAGCTCCTTCAGGATCAGCGCTCCTCTTTCCTCAGAGTCCATGCACAGACTGCTCCTCTCCATCAAGCTACTTGGCAATAATGATAATAATATAATCAAATCTGACAATTACTGGAGGGAGAATGGTAACTAAAAGTACCGCAGTAACATTTAACTTTAAAAAGAGAGACTATGCTAAAATGAGGAATAGTTAGAAGAAAGCTTAAAAGGAGCAGTGGCCTGCAAGAGGTGTGAAGGTGATTTAAAATCACCATTTTGGAAGCCCAAATTAAATGTATTCCACAGGCTAAAAAAGGTAGCAAAGGGACCAAACCCCTGCCAGCGTGGCTAAATGGTGAGGTGAAGGAGGCTATTAGAGCTCAAAAGACATCCTTTAAAAAATGGAAAGCTAGTTCTAATGAAGAAAATAGGAAAGAGCATAAGCACTGGCAAATTAGATGTAAAACGTTAATAAGGCAGGAGGCCAAGAGAGAATTTGAAGAGAGTCTTTCTAAAGAGGCAAAAACTAATAATAAAAACCTTTTAAAGTACATCAGAAACAAGAGGCCTGCTACAGACCCATTTGGGCCATTGCGAAGAAGCTGAATGAATTCTTTGCTTTGGTCTTCACAGCAGAGGATGTTGTGGCGATACCCATGCCAGAGAACTGTTCTCTGTAGGTGATGAATTGTAAGAACTGTCACAGATCAACGTGACTCTGGAAGCGGTTCTAGAAGAAATTGACAAACTAAATAGTAACAAATCACCGGGACCAGATGGTTTACACCCCAGAGTTCTGAAGGAACTCAAATATGAAATTGCAGACCTACTACTGGTAATTTGCAAACTATTGCTAAAATCTGCCACTGTACCTGAGACTGGAGGGTAACAAATGTAACACCAATATTTAAAAAGTGCTCCAGAGGTGATCCTGGAAACTACAGATGTGTGAGCCTGAAATCTGTGCCAGGAAAAATGGTGGAAACTATTGTTTAAAACACAGTTAAGGGCTATATTAATAAACATGGCTTAATAGGGAAGAGTCAATATTTAGAAAAGGGAAGTCATGCCTCACTAATCTATTGGAATTTTTGAGGCTGCGAATAAGTATGTGGATAAGGGGGAGCCAGCTGAGATAGTGCGTCTAGATTTTCAGAAAGTGTTTGATAAGGTCCCTCATGAGAGACTCTTGAGGAAATTAAAAATTCATGGGATAGGAGGCAGTGTCTCCTATGGTGGATTGGTAACTGGTTGAAAGGATAGGAAACAAAGAGTAGGATTAAATTGTCAGTTTTCACAATGGAGAGAAGTAAATAGTGGAGTGGCCCAGGGATCTGCACTGGAACCAGTGTTGTTTCATGTATTCATTAATGATCTGGAAAGAGGAGTGAGGTGATCAAATTTGCAGAAGACACCAAGTTATTCAAAGTAGTTAAAACACGAGTGAACTGTGAAGAATTGCAGGGGGATCTTGCAAGACTGGGTGACTGGGCATCTAAATGGCAGATGAAATTTAATTTGGACGAGTACAAAGTGATACATATAGGGAAAAACAATCCAAACTTTATGTACACAATGTTGGGTTCTAAATTAGGAGGTATCACCTAGGAAAAGGACCTTGGGGTCCTTGTGGACAGTACATTGAAATCCTTAACTTAGTGTGGGGCTGTCTCAAAAGTAAACAGAATGTTAGGAATTATTCGTAAGGGGACAGAGAATAAAAATGAAAATATCATAATATCATTATATATATCTATGGTATGATCGCACCTGCAGTATTGTGTGCAGTTCTGGTCACCCCATCTCAAAAAAGATACAGTAGAAACAGAAAAGGTACAGAGAAGGGCAACAAAAATGATAAGGGCTATGGAACAGCTCCCCTATGACAAGATGTTGGATAAGTTGGGGCTCTTCAGCTTAGAGAAGAGATGACAGAGGGGATATGATAGAAGTTTATAAAATTATGAGTGGTGTGGAACAAGTTAATAGGGAACAGTTGTTATTTACCTTCTCAAATAGTGCTAGAACTAGGGGACACTCCATTATATTAACTGGTAACAGGTTTAAAACTAGGGATGGGCGAACGAGGTTCGGAAGTTCGGAGTTCGGACCAACTGTGTGGTCTGTTTGGTCGACTGAACCAAACTTCCGAACCGAACTTGAATTTAAAACCGAACCGAATTTCTGAACTCTGTTCTGTTTGCCCAGATTCCCTAGTGGCAACACTCATAAAAAAAAACACCTGGTTTTGAATGGCCGAACTTGGTTCGGAAGTTTGGAATCCGACCGAACTTGGTCTATTTGGTCAACCGAACCGAACCGAACTTCCGAATCGAACTCTAATTTCAAACTGAACCGAACCGAATTTCCAAACTCGAATTTTAAACCAAACCGAACTGAATTTCCGAACTCCGTTCTGTTCGCCCATTCCTATTTAAAACAAATAAAAAAGTATTTTTTCACTCAATGCACAATTAACTTGTGGAATTTGTTGCCAGACAATGTGGTCAAAGCCGGTAGTATAGCTGGGTTTTAAAAAGGGTTGGAAAAGTTTCTGGAGGATAGGTCCAATAGCAGCTATTAGTCAGGTAGGTGTAACCTCTTACTGTTGGGAGCTGGGAGTGAACAACAGGGAATGGACCTCCCCATTGTGACCTGTTGAATACTTCTTCAAAGTGACCGAGATTGGCCACTATTGGAGACAGGTGCTGGGCTTGATGGACCATTGGTCTGACCCCGTACGGCACTACTTATGTTGTCCTTATGTCCTAAATAGTGGTGAATGGGACTTGTGCTAACTGCTAGCATGCATGTGCATTATCTTGCAGAGAACTGTACTGTTAATGTGTTGTGTTTGCATTTCTGAAAAGGGTAGGATTTGAACTCTGGGTTTTGCTGTAGCCACTCAGCAGGTAAAATGTAATATATGGCCCAGGAGTTGGTAATCCTATGACAGGGGCTGTGTTTCTGCAAGAGCTCTTTCTTGCTTTCTCAGGAAGGTTCAGTAGCTGCGCCAGTGGCTTCTAGCAGCCAGCAATTGAGCAATGTGGGAGAGGGGTTGCTTTGCCAGATTGGGGCAAACACAGCAAACTGTCTTTCCAAAAGGAGGACTCTGGGAGTTGAGAGAGGAGGGAAAAGGCTGTGGGGCAGTAGCAGCATTGTTCTCAGTCATCAAATTTTCACAGAACCATTGTCACTGCATTTCTGCCCTTCTCCTTGTTAACAGAGAGAGAGGGTTTAGGAATAACTTGCAAATTCATCCTGTGGGTTTGGTCTGTGTCTGATCAGGGACGCTCCTGTGTGGGTGAGCAGACAGAAGGAAAGGCAAAACATTCTCTTCTGCTTAGTTGCAAGTCTTGCTCTAGCAGTCAGATGACTTCAGAGTTGAGACCCAAAAGGCAAGCTCTTTGTTAGATAAGACTTCAGGAGAGTCTCCGAATTAGATGCATACCAAATCCAGATGTTGAACTGGCAACCTATCCCCAGGGGCATACTCTCTGCTGAAAAGAGGGGCAGAAATGTATTCAGTGTGGATTTTGTATTCATTGGATATTCTAACATTTTATGCTATAGTCAAACTTTAAGTGATCCTGCCACTAAGTGGCCCAGCCCACTGCCCCACCAGCCTAAATGTTCACCAGCCACCACTGCTCTTTCCTAAGTGATAAGGATATAAGGAGCTGCCTAACTGAGTCAGACCAATGGTCCATCTTAGCCCAGTATTATCACAACCTGACACGGCAGCAGGGTTTCAATCCAGCTCTCCAGGGTCTCCAGCAGAGGCCTCACCCAGGCGTTCTACCTGAGACCCTATAGGATCTCCAGCAGAGGCCTCACCCAGGCATGCTACCAGCGATCCTGAATCAAAGGCCCTTTTTACACAGACGCTCTAACACCCATAAAATGGGTGTTACATTTTATTATACATGTTGCAGGGCACCACTGCAGCCAATCACCATGGGCCTGTGCACACATGATGCCTCCACCCAGTTCCTCTGGGTGGAGATGGGTGTTGGCCGGTGGGTGGGGAGCATTTCCCTGGGTGGAGATGGATGGGGGTGTCTGTGTAAACACCACTTTTGGTGGGTGTTGGTGAGTGTTTGTTCCCGGGTGGAAATGGGTGTGTGTCCTTGGGAAAGGACATCCACCCACCGTGGCAGCACACCTATTCCTCCCCCCCGCCGCTGCCCATGTAAAAAGGGCCAGAATCAAGCTTACTCCTCATATACTTCTTACCCACTGCCCGCATGTCAAGCTGTTTGCATCAACAATGGAACCAGAAGACACCTTGTAGCCCCGAACCTCAGCTCTGGCCAACAAATCAGAATTGCGAGGACTATTCAGCTGTCAGTGTAACCTTGGAGTTGGAGAGGCAGTGTCGTCCAGTGGAGAGCACATTAGTTGAATTGGAGAGTCCTGCGTTCAGGTTCCCATTTCACTGGATGGTCTTGGGCAAGCCACCTCTCTCAGATTTGACTCCATGGCTGTAGAATAGGGAGCCAGTGACAGGACTGGCCAGCCAGGTAATATATGATGGGCTTATTTTATTTATTTATTTAAATTTTTACCCCACCCTTCCCCTAAGGCTCAGGGCGGACTCGAACATTAAAAACACAAAACACATTTTAATACATTTTCAGGCAGCAATAGCTGCCTGAAACTTAAATGTACAACCACTCTCCATTATATACAGGGGACTGCTGAACCCCCGATTTTGAGGAAACCACTTGAGTTACATCGCTGAAAATGTATCCATGGCTCTAAGTTGTGAGGACCATCATATGCACAAAGCTTGAAGAAGATCCATCAGGAAAATAAAATGTTATGACTGTTTTTTATCTTATTTATTTTATTTTATTTAAAATGTATATCCCAGGGCGGCAAACAACATTCAATAAAAACAATATAAAAAATTTAAAACAATTTAAAAATACAGTATGTGGGGAAACCCTCACCTTCCCACCTCACGTTTTAACGTTAATTGGTTGTGGTCAATATGCACAGTGTCCTCACGATTTTGATTCATTAATATCTCCTCCCCTTGGATGAGTTGAGTCCCCAAACTTCACAGGATTGCAGCATGAGATCATTAACAACAGCTTCTGAAATATAACACTTTGATGCAGCCAAAACCGAGATATTAATGATTTAAAAATTAGTTCTGTAGTCTTGCACATGTGCACTTGAGCTCCTCTCCCCAGTCAGAGAGCCAGGGAAGCGGAACTCTGTAAACACTGACTATTGTAGTCTCCCCCTGGCTTGTGCACTGTGCTGGAAGGTAAGCATACCTCACACACACACACACCAGCGCAGCCCTGCCCTCGCTCACCTTGTCCCCCCGCAGGCAAAGCGGAGTCCGCACAGCTTGCTGGGGCTGGAGCCAGCACAGCCGCGGCTAGCTGGGGCCCCTCAGTTGCCTGTCTGGGCGGCAGGCTGCAGCCAGCTTCTCCCCCATTAAGTTGTTCTGCCTCCCCTCCCTGGCTCCTGCACCCATCCCTCACCTTCCTCTCCCTCCTAGTAGGGCTCCAGCAGCAGCAGTGAGACACAGGGGATCAGGCTGGGAGATAAGGCTGTTTGTTTACAAACAGCTCCTCCCCACGTGCTGATCAGAAGGTTGTAGCTTTGTAACAAAGGTTCTTCGAGATGGCACCTAACATTCTCACAATTGGGTTGTGCATGCTCACCCTATTCAAATAATAGACCACATGATGGTCTCAAGCTCCTCTAGTTTAAAAAGCACTCTCCCCCTCAGAATGACAGTTCCTTCCAACCCTTTCTAGAAATATAAGAAAAAAATTCCATGCACAGGGCTGGCCTTACTGTGGGGCGGCTAGGGGCGGCTGCCCAGGGCCCCGCACTTGGGGGGGAGGCGCTGTTCAGGGGTGTGTGTAGAAATTTTTTATTTATTTATTTTTAAGTTGTGGGGGGACTCGGTTCGGTGTAGTGCCGCACTGCACTGGCAGGCAGAAGCAGCACCGTGGGGCCCCTCCCCCCCCACCCCCAGAACACCCACCTGTGGCTGAGGCCCCACCTCCTCCTCCTTCGTCCTTGCAGCCTGCCTCGCCCCTCCTTCTCTCTCCTGGAAGTTGCATGAAAGCAACTTCCGGTAGGGAGAGAGGACCCATGGACACAGCGTGCCGAGCATCAGGCTGCTTACGTGCTGCTGACTTGCCTGTAGCCTGTGCGGAGAAAAGGTCGGAGGTCAAGGAGGCGGTGCAAGGAGCGGCAGGCCGGTGGCGGAGCAGAACAGGCAGTGCGGGGAGCAAGAGCAGAGCAGGCGGCGAGGGCGGCTGGGGGATGGAACCGGAGCAGAGGAGGCAGTGCAGCGTGAGTGTGTGTGTGTGAGTTTGAATGAGTGTGTGTGTGTGTGTCTGTATGCAAGAGGGAGAGAGGACCCATGGACACAGCGTGCGGAGCATCAGGCTGCTTACGTGCTGCTGGCTTGCCTGTAGCCTGTGCGGAGAAGAGGTTGGAGGTCGAGGAGGCGGTGCAAGGAGCAGCGGGCCGACAGCGGAGCAGAATAGGCAGCGCGGGGAGCAAGAGTAGAGCAGGCGGCGAGGGTGGCGGGTCCCTTGCCACCAGGATGAGGATCTCCTGCGTAGCGGCTGGGGGATGGGACCGGAGTGGAGGAGGCAGTGCAGCGTGTGTGTGTGTGTGTGTGTGTGTGTGAGAGAGAGAGAGAGAGAGGTGAGACCATCATGTTGTTCGCTGCCTCAGGCTGCCCTGTGGGCAGGAGGGGTGGGATATAAATTTTAAATAATTTTTTTTTTAAAAAAAAGACCAAGGCGATGATGGTTGACCAGCTGTGTGACCAGGGGGGACATAGGGACCCTATTATTGATGGGATCTACGCTCCCTTGGTCACTCAGGTTCACAACCAGGGGCTGCCAGATGTGAGTGAAGAGAGAGAGGTGAAAGTGTGTGTGAGTTTGAATGGGTGTGTGTGAGAGAGGTGAGAGCATGTGTGAGAAACCAAATGAATAAATGTATATGAGAGAATGACTGTGTGTGTGAGGTGTGTAAGAGAGAGAAGGGTGTGTGTGTGGGTGAGTGTGCGCGTGCGAGGGGGAGTTGCTCCCTCTACCCCGCTCCCCCTCCCATGGCTCCCCCCACTCCTCCATGACTCCTGGAGGAGGAAAGGGAGCCACCCCCTGCCCAAGGAGAGGCCCAACAGAACGTTCCTGCTGTCCCTTCCTGCTTAGCAACCTAAACCTGTCAGCCTCCAGCCCGGCTCCCAGAAGACCCAGGCCCTGCAGCAGCAGCTGAGGTAAGGGCCACCCGGCCAATACCTCTTCCTTCTCTTTCTTCATATGAGCTCATTTGTGCTGCAACAGGTGTCTGTGGGGCATTGGGAGTAGAGTGGGGCCCTCTGGGGGTGGTTTGGGAAGGGGCTTGGGGTGTTGTGGTCGTGAGGGAGTTGTTTCGTGTTTGATACGTTTAATTGGGTTACTGACAAAGTCTTGCTGAGAGCTGTGTTTGGCTGCTCTGGGCCTGAGGTTCAGTTCCTCATCCCTGCTTTCATGGGGGTGCTGTGTCCGTGTGGGGGTTGCTTGATTTATGTTTGATCAGCTGGATCTATGTTTGAACGCCTGTATTGGGAGTGTAATAGGAGCCAGGTGTGCTGGGAGCCAGGGCTCCTGGGTTCTTGGGGAGGGGAATGGGGGTTAGTGCAGGGGGGACTGTGTGTGGTAAAATGGAGGTTTGGAAATCCTGAGAGAGATGTCACTGCAAGTCATGCGATTTCAGTTGTGTTCAAAATGCTGGAAATGGGATGTGCGTGGTAAAATTGGACTCAGGCTGTGACTGGGGTGCTTTACAAGGAAT
>QEPC01001738.1:47071-112701 GCA_003113815.1 Sphenodon punctatus
AGTGGTCTGAGGAAAAAAAGGATGGTGATTGGGCAGGCTGGCTGCTACTCCAAGTCTCTCCACCCCTGGTGCCTGGAAGTCTGCTCCTCAGCTGCCCCTACCCTCCCTGGGCCTGCCAATCCAGTTTTTCCCGCCCGAACTCATCCGAATTCGGCTGAACTGTTTGGTCGTTTTTGAGTTCGGATCGAGTTCGGTTCGGTAGGTTCGTGTTCGGTTTGGTTGGTTCAGTTCAATCGTCCAAATGGACCGAGTTCCGTCCGAACTCCGTACATCCGAACTGCGTTCGCATATCCCTAGTATATTTCTGGCATCCTGCATCCCACTGATAATGTCAGACAACAGGGCAAAACTTACCCTAGGATGAGATCAACTTCTGTACAGCTTTTGTGACAAGGTTCAGTGTAAGGCGTTGGGACCTAGCAGCTCTTTAGAGCAGACATTCTTACTTCTCCAAAAAATAGAGCTTTTTTGGATGCCCTTTCAATATGAATCCTGACTTCAGGGAGGATATAGCCAAAACATTATGAAATCACATAAAACAATGAAGTTATCTGTTGCTAACAGAAAATAGTGTTCGTTCTGTCTGTATTTTATTAGAGCGTGCTGAGAAAGCGTCCAATTCTGAACGGAATTTCTTTGCAACAGGAATATAAACCCGGTAACTTTACTGTATTTGTATTTGTCACCCCTATATCTGTATTTATCAGCTCAAAAATGGAATTGATTTTCCTCTATAGGAATGATACCGCTTTTCATTTCCCAGTTTACCACTTGTACAGTCACTTATCTTGACCCATTTCTTTAGTTGTTTCCACTATTAGGGGGGAATCCTACTGCCAGAGGAAAAGCATGAAAAGATGGCTGACTTCACATTGCTGGGGTCCAACAATTTCCGCCTGTTCACTCCTGAATCATTGGCTACTATCGAGAAACGCATTGCTGCCAAGAAAGAGTGCAAAGACCAGCAACCCGAAGAAAAGCCACGTCCTCAGCTTGACCTGAAAGCTTGCCAAAAGCTGCCAGCTCTCTATGGGAACCCTCCTCCAGAGCTCATTGGGCAACCCCTGGAAGATATTGACCCTTACTACAGCGATCACAAGGTTAAAGCCCATTAAAAGTGTTTATTGTGGGGGTTTTTTAATGGTTTAATTAAGCTGTTAAAAGAGGAGAAATGCTTTGTGCTTTCCATCCCTCCTTGATCAGTTATCATAATAGTCTTTGTTTAAGGCAGGAGTATGGGGCTCTTTCCCCCATGGTGGTCACTTTGAAAATGAATACAAGCTCATTTGGCCAGCTAGGATTTCATGCATGGGTATCCGAGGGGTGTGCTGAGGATGTGGGAAGGGAGGGAAGAGCCCAGATCATGGATCTGACCCGCATGTCCATTACTGATCCTCAGCGGCATGCCTGTATCTCTACCCACCCCTCCTGAGGGCACTCCTCCTTCAGTGCTTGACAGTAGAACTGGATCCATGGGTCAGAACCAGGAATTGGAAAGAGAGCAAATAAAAACTGGCTAGGGTCACATTTTGGCCGAACAATCAGGAGTCTGCCATCCATCGTTTAGGGGGTCAAGCAGCGATACTTAGGGCGTTTTTACACGAACCCTTCATCCCAGGATTAGGATAAAATAATCCCAGAGTTATTATCCAGAGATTAGTGGTACCTGTTTACCTGGACATTTCCATCCCGTGATAGTTCAATGAACAACACATGGCTGTTATCCTGGTTTGAGAATATCGGGAATGAATATCAATCCCGTGGTGCTTTTTGTCCATGCTCAGCACACTGACTTCTGGGACTGAAACATCACGTCCTTGGACTCCCAACTATATCGGGATAGTTGACTATCCTGGGATAGTCATTTAGATGGACCCAGTCTTGGTGTTATTTAACAACCGGATTTTACAATTCCACGAAAAAGGGGTTTTGTAATCCTGGAGTCTTTCTATGATTCTGGGATTATACTCACTGAATGCTGCATTTAGATGGACATGTGATCCCGGGACTAATGAAATAATTCTGGGACGAGGATCTGTGTAAAAAGGCCCTTAGTCATGCTTCCTTTGAACAATTAGGTTAAGTTTTTACACAGACCGGAGTGGGTGGGTGTGTTGCCGCGGTGGGTGGAGGTGGGTGTGTGCCTGATTACACGGACACCCCCCCCCCCTACTGACATCCATCTCCACCCACGGAGCTTCCTCCATTCTGTCAGAGGGCTGTGGGTGTGGGTCGGTGTGTGGCGGGTGTTGGTGGGAGTGCAGCGGGAGCATGCACGTGCAAACACCCGCTGCCCGTGGTGTTTACAAGGAAGCACATCTGCCGCACACCCATCCCCCCACCCACTGGCAGCCGTTTACACGGACTGCCCCTCCCCCACCCTCTGGAACACTGAGCGGCGGCGACGGGGGGGTGGGGCGTCTGTGTACAAATGGCCAATGAGTTGAATTAAATCAGAAGGGCCAGTCTGATGGCAAAGCAGCCCATTAGGGCCCCTATACTTTGTGGGGCTCAAATAGGGTTGCCACCTTAGATGTATTTTTTCCAGGCCACTTATGAAAAATACATATTGCAGGGCCTGCATTGGCATCTATGGTACCAGTGCAGGCCCTGCAACATGTGTGTTTCATAAGTGGTCTGAAAAAATATACCTAAGATGGCAACCCTAGGCTCAAATCTGTATCTTTTGCCCTCTTCCCACAAAGCGGATGGGGATGAATGAAGCCCCTCTCAACTGGTTGTCCTGCTTCTTCCATTCGCTTCCTCTGACTCCGAGGGAAGAAGGGGGAAACCGAAGGAAGAAGGGCAGGTGGATAAGTGTGGGGTGGGGGGACATGGATCTCTGAACTGCTCTCCTGACTGCTGGGCCCTTTCTGTTCCATCCCTTCCCATGCAAAGGGAAGTGGACGGGTCGGCACAGCAAGGCTGTGGCAGGGCTGGACTCATGTCCCGCTTATATAGGCCCCCTGCCCCCATAAAGTTGAGGGGGGAGGGGTCTCTGTAAGCAGTGACTTCTCCAAGGGAGCCCCTGGCCAGTCTCTGCCTCCCCCTACAAAGGGGGTGGCATCACCCTGGCTTCCAGAGCGCCCTCCCAACTCAGAGCAGCAGCAACCCGCCAGGAAAAATGTATTAAGAGTGGGTGGAGGGCAGGGCCTGCACTCCAACCCCACCCACTCTGAAAACCTCCTTCTTGCCAGGGCCCTTTGCAAATGGCCTGAGAGTAGCTAGAACATTTTCAGAGTGGGAAAGAGGGCAGCGTGTTGGCCCTAGCCCCTGTCCTCCCCCATCTACCCTGAAGATTTTCTAGTGGTGCTTGCGCTGCTTGCAAGGAGCCCCTCTAGAGTCCAGGGCCCGGGCTCAACTGCGCCCCCTTAATCCATAATAGCTACATTCCTGGGCCTGGATGCCCTGTGCCACCGGCCATATCAGTTGGAGGAAAGGAAGGGGAGAGATGGCTGCTTAAGCATTTGTAGTGCAAGTATCCCTGCCCTCCCTGCCACCTAGGACTGGTGTAGCCGTACTCCCCTTTAAAAGAGGACACTTATGAAAAATACATGGTGCAGGGCTGCACTGGAACCAATGCAGCCCTGGAACATGAATTTTTCCTTAGTGTCCTCTTTTAAAGGGGAGGTATGGCCAGTGGCCACCCTACCTAGGACTCCCCAGTGCCTAAGGTTATTTTGCAAATCAGAGGTGGGGAAACGTTCTCTCCCCACCCTGCCCCCCCATCTGAAGGCTTAATAATTTAAAAGGGGCGAGGCTACGTCAGAACGTCAAAGGGATTTCCTCCCTCCTTTTCCAATGTGCACCTCCCTTTTGAGCGCCGTAACATCCACAGGGAATAGGTCATGTCAGAAAAAGGGTGAGGAAATCCCTTTCTGAGGTGGCTCTGCCTTCCCAGCATCCCCTGGACCCCAGCTTTGTCAGGGCTCTCTGAAATAATCCAACTTTCCCCAGAACCCAGCCCTCCACATCCAGGGACTCCAGGTCAAACACATGTGAGGGAGGGAAGGGACCCTATCCCCACCCATGACCCAGTAGGCAAATCAAACTGGAAATTGGCATACTTTGTCCAGTCTTCAAGCCATTTTCTCTGGACTAGTCTCGTTGACTAGTGGGACTGCTCTGGGATAATGGTTCGAGGATTGTGGCCTTTGAGTACTAAACGGTCATATTTTAATAAAGATTTGATTTTAAAAATTAATCTGACAAAATGAAACTTGCCTTGCACAGAGAGCCAGTTCAAGACCTAAGCTTCACTGAAGTCACTCTTCAACCCTTCAAATGGGTGTATTGGCTTTCTATGCAGGGGGAACTTCACCTTCATGGAATATTACATTGGGAGCCGATTAATATGAGAATCTGTCTGCTACTATTTGCCGACGGTAAAGGATCTGAGTTGTTGGCTTTGTCTAGAGCATTTTCAAGCCTGTTAAACCTATTTGTGGGTTGTAACATAATCATGACAATATCTTTACACTAAAGTTCTTTAGTAGCCACAACCATTTATTACGATCTGTTTTTCTGAGTTACAAATAAGTTTTAAATGATAAGAAAACAAACCAGGTAACTAGATCCCCCCACCCCACCCCAGAAACCTTTCATTCTTCCAGGTACAAAACAATGTTTTTTTATGAAATATGTATTACCTAGCAAGATATACAGGAAATTCCTGTAGAGTTTTCTGAATTAACCATAAAGGAATTTTCTTATAGTTTCACAGATTTAAGGCTGGATGGAACCATTATGATGATCTAATCTTATTTCCTGCACATCGCAAGTATAGAAAATGTCAATCAGTCATTCCTGCGTTAAGTCTAAGAACTCGCAATTGAATCTAGAGTTTAGCCTTAGAGGGTCAATCAATCTTGATTTCAAAATGATGGAGAATTGACCTGCCGGCTTTTTGAATATGCTGTAAAAATCTATGCAGAAGAAGGGAAATAAAACCTAGGGGGGCCACTTCAAAACCAGTGTGCCAGGTGTGCACACTGAATGCAACACGCACACATCCAGCATGTGTGGTGGGGCCAATCCCATCTCCTGTGCGTGCTGTGTGCAACCCCTGAACGCGCACATGAGCACAAACTGCACGCATGTCCACTGCAAGTACTTTGTGCTGCATGGATCCCATGCGGATTGCGACAAATGTGTGCACACAGTGCATGCTAAGTGTGTGCAATGCACATCTTGAATGCACTGTGCAGTGCATCACATGCATGCACACCTTGGATTGAGATCTATGCTAATACAAAGGGGCAAGCAAGCTCTCTCTCCTCTCCTTGAATGTACCTCTCCCTGCCTGGAGGTGTTTTTGCTTTTGTTAAATATACAATAAATAATAACCATCTGATTCACATTAGAACCTACGATACTGGCCAGCATCTCTGTAATGATCGTACTCGAGCAAATACACATGCTCCAAGGCCACACAAGATGTTTTCCCACACTGGGTACCAGCCCATGATGTAGCTGGCCGTCAGTCTAGCTGCTGCCAGATGTTTGCCCACTTCCGCCCTGGGGCGGTCGGTCCGTCAGTCGGCTGCTACATGATGCATTAGCTGGAGAAAGGCCGGTGACGCATTGTGAGCTACTGTTGCCCCACCCAGGCCAATGTGCAGCCCAGGGCTCCCTCCTGTCAGGTTGGTCTAATGCGGCCCACCGTGTGGTGAGGTTTCCCAGCACCGTAGCGTCATTAATCTATTTTGCCATTGCTGTACACCTATGTTATGGCAGGGGGCGGGATACTGGGTGGGCTGGGTGGTGGTGGAAGGGCTGGGTCACCCATGCAGGTGCCCACCCATCTGGATGGCTCCTCGAACCCTCCTCAGGGCATGGTAGGACTTGCTGCGGCAGCTCACCCACCCACCCAGTTTCCCTGCAGGGGCAGGAACTGCTCATTTGGACCGTTCTCCTCCCAAAGTGTGGCAGCTGCATTAGCCCTCCTCAAGGGAGGCAGGCTATCCAGCTGGTCCTGTCGCATGTGGCTTTACCCAACGAGGCTGATCCTGCACCCTACACTTTGCTGTTGCAGACTCAAGTGCAGCATCAATTACAGACCGCTGAAGAGACTTTGGTTTGAAAAGGCTAGACTACTTATTAATAAATTAAATAAACAAAAACCCTACAGTTTTACAAATTTAGTTAAGACAGATTCATACCAAGCAAACTTTAACAAACCTAGAAATTGTGTGTTAAGGCTCTCGCCTTAACTTCCACACCATGTAAGCAGTAAAGTTGGGGCAATACAGAGTAGAACAACAAGGACGTACCTATGGTGCTTAATAGAACCATGGTAGTGTTTCCCATACTCCACTCCTCCCAGTCATTTACATCACCAACAATCTCAAGATTCTACTAATTTCTTATGTCATTCCTCCTATTATTCCACCAAGTTCCTTCCTCCTGTACTTCATCCTTATATCCTCCTCCCTGTCATTCCACCGTCTCTCCCTGCTGCCTTTGTTATTCCACATCCTCTCCCCCACACTCCCAAAGATGCATCTCCATTGTATTATTTCAGAAACACTCAATTTAATTTAATTCCAAATTAGGATGAATGTTTCTTCCACTCCTTCCATTGGCCTTTACATGCATTTAATGTCAACGTGTACCCAAATTCTTATTAAACACTTACATAGCATTCTGCTCAGCTTTAGTGTTTCCCCCAACCTGCAAAGGAAGAGGATTGGAGCTGAAAGACCAAGGCAAAGTGTGGGTGCATGGAGCCTAAGTTGTAAGCGAGCACAGTATGCGAAGCCATACAACATCTTTACTGCTTACATGGTGTGGAAGTTAAGGTGGGAGCCTTAACACACAATTTCTAGGTTTGTTAAAGTTTGCTTGGTATGAATCTGCCTTAACTAAGTTTGTAAAACCGTAGGTTTTTTGTTTATCTAATAGCAATTATATTTGAATCTGTTATCAATAGGGGACGACTATAAAAGAGTAAGACCCTCCTGTCCAAGTCCAGCTTTGAGGTTCCCTACCCATGAGCAGAATCATGGGCAGGCACACAAATCAGTTTGCCACAAAGCAAATGGGAGAGTTTGGGGGAGCATGCGTGTTTGTTTAAGCTATCTCCAAAGAGAAATTTCTTGTCAGGAAATGTTGCAGAACAGTATTCTTAGTGACAAGCACAGAAATGGAGCTTAACTGGAAGATGTGTCAGGAATGCTGGCAAAAGAGGATCTTTTGATTTAATGTTCTTTATTTCATTTTCTTCTATAACCCTTTAGCTGTAGGACCACTGTGGTTATAAAGGAATGCTGAGGAACTTGTGCCACAAAAAGACTGTGAACCAGAAAATGTTTCCATATTAATCACATGTTCTTCATTAGAAGTTATTGAAGAAAAGGCTCGACAAATATCTGTCAAGAATTATTTAGGTCCAGTGTGTCCTGCCTCAGGGCATGGAGTTAGACTGGATGACACTTGGGTGCCCTTCCAGCTCTTCAGTTTGATGATTCTATGTTTTTACATAACACTTTAATTATGTGAATAATTCCATTTTATTTCATGGGATTACATGAGTGAATAAACACACAGTTCTTTGTAATACAGTAGCTGATCCAAAGAGAATTACATTAAGAGAATTTCAAACTCAGCAGTTATTAGCTTTAATTTAAAATGGGCACCTGGGAGGGGGAGGAGGCGGGAGAGTTATTGTTGTTCCTTTTTTTGTTTTGTTTTTCAAGAAAGCTTAAATACACGAATCAAAGAAAATAGACAAGGATTATGAAAAATATTTCATTTTAAACAAAAATAAGCCAGGCATGTGAATATTATGCCTAATTATTTTACAGTTCTTTGTATAATCATAAATGCTTATTTTTTTCTCAGTTCAATTTCTGGAAAAAAAATCATTTTGTAATATTATATTTGAATATGATTTTTGCAGACATTTATGGTACTGAACAAAGGGAAAACTATCTTCCGGTTTACTGCCACCCGCGCTTTGTACATCCTTAGTCCTTTTCATCCAATCAGAAGAGCCGTGATTAAAATTTTGGTGCATTCATATCCTTTCAGTTGGTTTGCTTGGTTTTAATTATTCTATAATTGGTACGTTGATTAGGGAAGGTAATGTGTGTGTGAGAGAGATAGAGATATGGTGCTTGGGGTGCTTTAGATGAGTGGTCCTCAACATGTGGTGTTGGTCATGATGCCCAGGCATTTATGTTGCTTGCAACATGCAATAATTGGAAGGAAGAGAGAGAGGGAGGAGGGTGTAAGAGAAGCAGCATTCATATGAGATTCCTTTTCCACTTCAACAATTAATTGTGTGAATTGGTAATCATGGTTTTTTTTTTTACTAATCCCACCCCTACATTAAAAGTCACCCCCACCCCCAATAGTGTCATGACAGTAGCCAGGTAGTATTCCTTGATGGTGCGGCTTGTTTGTCTGTTATTCAAAAGTGCATTGGAATGGACCCAATATGGAATGGATAATTTGGAATAGACACAATCTGTCCCTCACACACACGTCCCTATGATGCTGGTGGACTGACATCAGGATTTAACCCTTCACATGTTATAAAAATGCATGTGATGGGGTTAGCAGAATTGTTAAACTAAAGTTTTAGAGTTAATTTTTTTGGACTAGAGTCTTTACACTCACTGCGCCTTGTAATCTAACCCTTTTGCATGTTTAAAAAAGGTGTGTGAGGGGGGAGATTTTTCCTGACTTAGCATCTCGGGTGACTGCAGGCAGAGTGCTGCAGTGGCAAGCGAAAGGGGGAAATGCCCCTGGCACTCCCAAGGCTCCTGGCTGAGGGAGATGCAAGGGCAGAGAGAAGCCCTGAGCTGCCACTGCAGGAAAAAAGTGACTTTTTAACCATCTCGGTTAGGGTTTCTTAAACAGGCGGACACAGCTAAAATCAATCAATCAATAAAAATAACAAAAATGTTTATTTTTATTTACTACTTTAAAAAAGAATTCTGCTCAATCTAACTTTGGTACATAATTCATATGACTTCACTTTCAAAATAAATTTGTGGCTTCCCAAATTTTAAACGCTGAAAGTGACTCACAATAATCCCAGGGAAAACCTACTGCATCAAACCGGTGGGGTACCCGCCATATGACGTGCCTGTGGCATCCCTGCCCATAGAACAGAGGGGTTGGGGAATGTGTTATTTCTGATCTCATTTGTACCTGTCTATAAATCAGGAGAGACCTTATTAAAGTCAATGAGCTTAAATCCAAACTCTGAACTCGGTCCAAGGTTGCACCCATATGTGCACTGCCTGCATGCATGGTGTGAGCACAGTGTGCAATGGGTGTGTACTGTGCGTACATCAAGTGTGAGCATTGCAGGCACACGGTATGTGCGTGCATGCAGCGCACGTACAGCTTAGATTGAGGCCTGCATCTCTCCGATTTTACAAAGAAGAGGTGTGTGTTTGTGTGGGACAGAAGTGAGGAGGACTCAGCCAGTTTCATGTGGCCCAGAGTGTAGCTCCTGCCTGAGTATCAGGGCCCCAGCACTCTAGCAGTAGCCATGTGCCTATGCTCCAGGACTCTAGTTGTGTGAGTGCAGGGGCTAGGGTTGCCAATGCAACATGTATTTTTCATAAGTGGCCTGGAAAAATATACATAAGTAACCCTAGCAGGAGTTACCTCCAAAAGCAGGGCACTGACTGCCCTAGGCGGGACTGCAGGATTCCCCCACAATAGTGGGGTGACCCTATCTAAGGTGGGACTATTGGGAGGTATGAGATGTAGACATTATTTTGTAAAATAGTGAGACCAGATTCAAGCCCGTAACTTGTAGTTCTAGGTTCTCCAGAAAGGATCGTTGTGGTTGCAATCAAATCACTTAACGTTTCACCCTCACTTAGCTCATCTGTAAAATGGGCCTGGTATCTTACAGGGCTTGACTGTTATTGCTAATTATCATAGCTATTTGTTTTACCGGTGTTCCCAAAAGACCGCAGTCGGGATCAAAGCCCTGTTATGCTACTGCTGTACTAATTCCAGGAAAGTGGTAGCAAGCACGTGCAGCAGGGAGCCGAAGGGGAAATATCAAACTGTATTATATTTTCCCTGCGTATCTTCCTGTATAATTTGTTTTTATGAGAAGCAGGGTGGTTTTGTGGTTATAACACTGCTCTCGGGAGAAAAGAGACTTGGCTTCAGTTCCCTGCTTTCCCACAACTACTTGTGTGATTCTGAACTCTGATCCTCAAAGCGCTGCACCATTGAAGTGAATAGGGCTTGTACTGGCACGGTGTTTTGAGAATTAGAGCCTTAATCCCTCTCTCTCTCTCATTTCCCCATTTGTGAAATGGGGCTGATGATAGCCGTTCCTTTTCCTCACTCTGTCTGTCTGGCTTAGGTAGGCTTTAAGGTCCCAAAGGAAAGAGACCGTATCCTAGTGTGAGTAGATCCGGGGTGGAGGAACCTTTTCCCTCCCAGGGGCCACTTTGAAAAATAGTACAAGCTCCAAGGGCCGCATAAAAGTTGGGGGGGTGGAGATGTTTAAGAGGTGTGCTCAGGAAAAGGAGGATCCAGATCATGGAGCTATCCCCTATCCTTGTGTGTACGCTCTCATTTCTACTCCCTTCCTCGGAACTCAGTTTTTTTGTTGATTAGGAGAAGGAACTGGATCCAGTAACTGGAAAGAGGCCCCAAAAAATAAATAGCTGTTGGTTTCATTTGGTCCCTGGAACTAAGGTTCCCTCCTCTGGTATAGATGATGCTTAATGCAGTGGAGCCTCAATGTTAGGGTGAAAATAAATGAGATGATAGCCAGCATTATCACCCGCCTGTCCATCTATTAGGTGTTCGACAGATATTTGCCCAAAGCCCCACTGTGTGTACTAGTGCATGCTAATGCGCACCCACGCATCCGCCTCCTGTTTGTTAGGTTCACCCACAGTCTTGTCCGCATCCAGGTCTGCCAGCACTATAGAGTCGCGCCTAGTGCGGCTGCTAGAGAACAGTCAGCTGTGAAGTGGCTGCAAGAGGAGAGAGCAGGGGCAAGAGAAGGTCCTTCCTGCACCCCCGCGCTCTCCTCTCCCCTCTTGGAGTTGCTTCACAGCTGATCGCTCTCATGCAGCTGCCCAAGCACACTCTATCCTCTTGCCGCCGCTTCACAGTTGCTCGCTATTTGTGTGCTTGGGTGACTATGAGAGAGTGATCAGCCGAGAAGCGGCTGCAAGAGGAGAGAGCAGGGTGTGCAGGAAGGACCATCTCCTCTTGCAGCTGGCCAAACACATGAGCTGAGCACGGCACTGATGGAAGAGGAGAGTGCGATAGAAAGGGGGTCATGGCCAGGAAAGAAGCCTTTTCTGGCTGTGACCCCCACCCCTTTTCCATCAGAGCCAGGGTTGGGGAGAGGGGGAAAGCACTGAGTGGCGCCACCTGTGGTGGCTACCGCCAGCACATGAAATGCAGGCAGTGGGCTGCTCGTTTATTTAGCTCTACATGCTAAAACATGCGAGTGGGGGGAGAGTGGGAGCTACACGAACTGAACACAGACTCCATCCGGCTAATTTTCTCATTTATAAACCCCCTGTGTTCCTTAGAAGCGAGTGTAATATGAATGATAGAATAACAATAGTGCATTATGGTGTCATCTAAATCAAAATATAGAAAAAAATCTAACATTGTTTAGAATGTAGTTGCTGTGCTAGTTCCAAAAGGGAGGCAGACAAGTTGAAGTGATGCCTTCTATTGGACCAACTTCTGTTGGGTGAGTGTGTGCTGGAGCTCTGTCGTGTTTGAAAGCTTTCTCACACATTCACTCACAGAAGCTGGTTCAAAAGAAGTACCTTCTTAACTGCCTTGTCTCCCATCTCTAACCATAAAATTAAGCTGAAGAATGCGGCAATGAATGCTAGATCTGCAGCTCATAAACCACTGTGCGCTTTAGTGAAATTTTCTCAATACATGAATTATTGTTCTACTTAACTCTTATTCCCTACCTGGTTCACTATGTTTATAATGTGCACAATTTTAACCAATTGTGTCTACATGGCTCTTTCTGAGTCTCCGCGTCGTAAGGGAACTAGTGATTTAGGCTCTTATCAGTGGACCAAGTATGTTGAGTAAGTATTACTACTGATATTTATTGTTCCTAAATTTTTAGTTTCTTCTAGTTAACTAGCCAAGAGACACAATCTTGCAGTTGTCACGCATGGTATATCTAAGTTGATAGGACTTTTTAGGTGTGTGCATTAGGATGGTCTGGAAAATATTGGTCCATATGCTGCTTTGAATTGCTCTGGTGTAAATCTAAAGTAATGTGCTAGGTATTCTTAATTTACACATCAGGGACCCATGTTCACTGCATTTTCCCCATTGCTGCCAATGGGGAAAATGCAGTGAAATGGGTCCCGATTCATACTGTGGCAAGTGACTGCAACAACTGATCCATGAAGCTGTACAAATGTGCTACATTTTCTGGTTTATCACATTTCCCCCACCTCCTATTGATCTAGGTTCTGCTTTTCTTCCTTCCTTGCTCAGACAGATCTCCCATTGCTGTGAATATGGACTAGGAATTTCATGATCTGACGTTAAACCTCTCAGATTCATTCAGCAATATTGACTTGTTCACTCCTCTGTCAGATACATCGTTCCTGGGTAGCTGTGAGGATGGGCAGGGGAAAAGAGAGCAGGGAGGCAACTACCCA
Source organism: Sphenodon punctatus (assembly GCA_003113815.1). Taxonomy (NCBI): domain Eukaryota; kingdom Metazoa; phylum Chordata; class Lepidosauria; order Sphenodontia; family Sphenodontidae; genus Sphenodon; species Sphenodon punctatus. Next base: position 59,716 of record QEPC01001738.1, read on the forward strand.
CTCCAGGATGGGCAACCTTAGCCCGCAGCTGTGGAGTAAAAGTAGAAAAGGAAAGCTCATCAGGATCTTAAATGGAGGCAGCCTCAGCAAAAAAGCTATCATGGAGGCTGAGACCAACACATGAGGGGAAGGGAAGGGTCCAAGGACAGTAGACAGGGAAAACCCTTGTGCACACGCAGGGAACAGGGGGAAAAGGGCTGAACCAACCCAACTCATGTAATGTAGCAGTCACCACAAGATACAGCAACAGGAGCAGACAGGAACAAACAGCGCTGCTAACAGCACTTGGGGTCAGTAAATCTGTTGAGTTAGATAGCCAGCATAGCACAGCTGCTTCTGTGGCAAGATATAGTCCCTTTTTACACAGACGCTCTAACACTCATAAAATGGGTGTTACATTTTATTATACATGTTGCAGGGCACCACTGCAGCCAATCACCATGGGCCCTGTGCACACATGATGCCTTCACCCAGTTCCTCTGGGTGGAGATGGGTGTTGGCCGGTGGGTGGGGAGCATTTCCCTGGGTGGAGATGGGTGGGGGCATCTGTGTAAAAGCCACTTTTGGTGGGTGTTGGTGAGTGTTTGCTCCCGGCCAACACCCATCTCCACCCACACCCACCCACAGAGCAACTGGCAGTGATGTCCCTTGCTCCTGATTGCCTAGCACCTCTTCCTGACACTGACTTCATGAAGCTATTTCTCCTCCTACTGCCCCAACCTCAACCTTGGAGTGAGACTAAGACCACATTCGCACCTGCGGCGGCACACAGATTTTGGCTCCTGCAAGCCAAAATCTGTGCGGAGTTCGGCCAGTGTGACAGCCCCTGTGCACTGCTTTGCCGGAGATCACGTGGAAGAGTACAGAGCAGGAAAATCCAGCTCTACACTCTTCTGGGTGATCTCCAGCAAAGGTGCATGGTGGTGGCGGTGGGGCTTTCAAACCAGCCGAACTCTGTGTCGATTTTGGCTCTCACAATTTCACCTGGAGAAAAAACCTGTGCCGGGTTGACCGCTGCCGCCACAGGTGAAAATATGGTCAAAGATCCTGACAGTTAGCTCTGCTACTAAATAAAACCCTCTCCCTGCCATGAGGCATGATCTCTGTATAGATGAATCCTTGCACATGAACCAGTTCAGTTGAATGAAGTGGGTCTGTGTGAAAGTGGAGCAATCCTGCTACAGAGCAGAGTCAAAGGCTGTTTGTAAATGGACCACGGTGGGTGGGTGGATGGGTGGATGGGTGGGTGGCCGTGGTGGGTGGAGCTGAGGTGGGTGGCGCAACCCATCTCCACCCATGGAGCATCGGGCATTGGAGCCCATTGCTCAGTACGTGAGTGATGGGTGGAGGTGGGGGTGGTGTGAGAGCACGTGCGCACCCCCACCTGTCCCCCATGGCATTCACGCGGGTGCCTCCACCCGTCTCCACACAGCTAAACTGCGTGGCGATGGGTGGGGGCATCTCGTGTGAAAAGGGCCTAAGTTAAGACCTTTAAGATTACCAGCTGCTGTCCTTTGCCAAATGCACTTGGACGTCCATACCTCTCTGAAATAAACCATGGTGTGACTGTCATCTAGAATCCACACCTGAAGTCGGTGTGCTTCATTAGAGTTCCCTGTAAGGAAGTCAATATTTAGACAGAGTCTTGTGTTCTATGGGATTGCTTTTCAAATAACTTTAGAAAATATTATATATATATATTGCTTTAAAATAATTTATTATCCTGTTTCTCGAGTGCCATATGCCTTTAGAATTCTCTAAGGAGATTTCTGTCTCTTGGATGTGGTAAGTGCACTCAGAAAGTCCCAGTAGAGCTTTTACAGACAGTTTCCACTAAAATAGGAAACAGATTTCAGAGTCACCGAGTGCCATACAGGCACAGACTCTGATAGTCAAGTCTAGGCAGTTATCAACTAATATCTTAAATTGCCTGTATTTCTGTAATTCATTACTCACTGATGTCAACAGGAGTCTTTTTTGTGGACTTAGGATGGAAACATGTGACGGCGGAGCGCCGCCATCACAACCTGGACCGGGTCTGGAACATGCTGCCACCATGGTCTAGACCCGCTGCATCAGCAAAACAAATGCTCCATGGTCCAGGCCTCTGGGGAGGCGCATAGATGTGCGTTCACCCGGTCCCGCCCCCGCACTATGCCCAGCGCCCCTGCCTGACTGGCAGCTACTCCGAACCGGATTGGGAACAGCAGGCTGACACATGTGGTAGCCCACTTATGCTTGGTCAGGTGGGCCGTTTCCTGGGTGTGTTGGCGGCTATTTAGCCCGGGCTGTGATCCCAGAGACCTCAGCATGTTCTGAGAAATCCCGGGTGAACATCTGGCAGCCCAGACACAAACGTGATGGTGGCTTGCATGTCCAAGCGGGCCTAAGCTGGCCACCGTCACATCTGTTATCACCCACAGTTAGCTTTTGGGAAGTGACTTGGGGCGAGCGCACTTTAGATCTTCTTTTACTAATTGCTAATGCTCTCGTTTTCATGGATCTTCTCCCCTGCCCCTCCAGCTACACTTTCACTGGCATTTACACTTTCGAATCGTTGATAAAAATATTGGCCAGAGGATTCTGCCTGAATCAGTTCACTTTCCTTCGAGATCCATGGAATTGGTTGGATTTTTGTGTTGTTATTATGGCGTAAGTAACAACCTTTTTATTTAACTAACTTACTTATATACTTATAGGGACTCAGGGTACTGTACAGAGATAAAAAATCACCTACATGATAATCTCTACTCCACTGCATAACAAACAGCAGCTCTTTATATGGAACAGGGAGTAAAATGAAATGTTTGATGTCATGGAATGTGCGTGCGTGCGTGTGTGTGTGTGTGCACTTTAGGCCCTTTTTACACGGGCCACGGCTGCATGGGGGATGGGTGTGCGTGTTGCTGTGGGGGTGGTGCGGGGTGGTGGGTGTACACGGACGCACACCCAGCCCCCATGCATGGAGCAACCTCTGTTTTCTCCGGTTGCTCCATGCAGGGGTGGTGGGTGGAGGTGCGTGGGTCACAGGAGTGCACCCCCCCACACCTGCCATGGTGGTCATACGGACAGCACCCACTCATGCCCATGCAGTGGACCTGCGTGGTAGGTGCATCGTGTAAAAAGGGCCTTAGTCACAGAGTAGCATCTTCGGCTGCTTTTATATGAGCGGCAGAGTGCAGTGTGTTGAAGAATGCACTTCCTGAGAAGTCCTGCGGGGTGCATTTAGATGCACGGGAAGTAGCTGGCTGCCATAGGAATTGTGGCTTGCGTGGTCTTTTTGGAGGCGCATTTGGGAGAACCCAATATTGGGCTTCCCAAATGTGCCTTTAAAAAGACTGTGCGAACCGTGATTCCTATGGAGGCTGGCTACTTCCAGTGCATCTAAATGCACCCTGCGGGGTTTTTCAGGAAGTGTGATTTTCAATGCACTGCATCCCACTGCTTGTCTAAAAGCGGCCTTCAGTAACAATGTATCAATATGGCTTCTCCTGGAGCTAGTGTTGTTGGCTCAGGAGGCCTTATCACACATAAGTTCATACCACAATTCCTGTTACCAGGAATTCACAAGGCCAAAGGGTGGGCTTATATCTACAGCTACTGACTTAATGAAATAGGCTTTCCATTTCCAGTAAATGACCCTTCTTATGTTTTGCTTCTCTGTGAATGAGAAGCCTCTGGCCTAACATAAGCTCAGGCCACAGCCAGAGTCTGGTTCACTGAGGTGTCCTATACCTGAGGGTGTATATCCCTACACTCATCCCCAAGAACACAGTTTGAGCTTGAAGTAGTTATAAATTGAAAGCTGTTACCCACAAGAAGGAAATAGACCCAAACCCATTAAACCACCCTATTATATACTTCCCCTCCCTCCTTTTTAAGATTGCCTGAGATATCCACAGGTATCAAATCCCAATAGGGTGTCGAATTTTCCTGTCATTGTCACATTTTGTTTTTTCCTTCAGATATGTAGGGGCGTTTACAAACCTAAGCGGTTTCGAAGTTCTTCGGATGTTCAGGGTGCTTAGAGCTTTGAAAACTATTTCCATAATTCCAGGTAAGAAGCCCGGATCTTTAAATAATTGTTGACAAGTTCAAGTTATTTTCTCATCCCTGTATCAGTTTCCCTATTTGTTTGCAAACATTCTGCATAAATCAGTCTGATTTTCATTATAAACACAGCACTGATTTATGGAACAGGGGAATGTCTTAGCCATATTGTCACTGGACACAATTATGAAGTCACCACTGAGTTTTATTCAGCCCTTATTCAGGCAAATTTTTTTGAAATCTGGGGGCATTTCAGAGTGTGTAGATTGGGCTCCCCACCCTCACCTCCCTGCCTGTACAATTCAAGCAATGGCCAATAGCTTCATGGGCCTCCATTTTTTAATGTCCAGTATGATAATTTATGATTTAGGAGACAAAAATAAAAAAAAAATAGTACAGTGGTTAGTGTGTGTTTATTTATTTATTTATTTATACCAAAAAATTATACCCCGCCCTTCCTGCCATGCAGCTCGGGACAGCTTACATCACCATAAAACACATAAGAACAAGAGAAAACAGTAAGAAACAATATATCAATTAATATAATCACCAATAATATCAATAAAACCACCATTCCCAAGGAGTCCTAAAAACAGAATTTTCAACCACCCACCCTAACCCAGTCCCCCCAACCGTACCTGTCTCCCCCGCCAAATGCCTCCTAGTCCTGGCACTTGGGACACCCATGTTCCATTCGGGCACTTGGGACACCCAACCTCCTGTTCTGCCACATAATTAATGTGTCGCCGGGAAAGTTATTTACTCAGTTCAGCAGTTCCTCACCTGTAAAATGGGAATAATTATACTTCACACAATTAGGGTGGCCATACCTCCCCTTTAGAAGAGGATGCTTATGAAAAAGACATGGTGCAGGGCTGCACTGGAACCAATACAGCCCTGCACCATGTATTTTTCATAAGCATCCTCTTTTAAAGGAGAGGTATGGCCACCCTTTTCCCACTGCATGAGAATAAATACATTAAAGGTTGTGAGAAGTTTGGATATTACAATAAAGGAGGCCATTAAAGTACTTTACACAGACTGACTGACTGACAGACAGATAGAGGGTATTTTCAGACAAGACACTCCCCATCCTGTACCTGTTGGAATTTTATTAGTGGTCAAAAAAACAAACAAAAAAACCCAACAGCTTGAGTTCTCAGTAGCAACATCTTAGTAGTAATCAACACCTTGGAGAATGTTTCTAGATTAAAATAATCTACTTTATTGAGAAATACATTGTGATAGGAAAGGCCTATCCCTAGTCTTACTAACTAGCTGCCACCAGCATGGTGGCCGGTCATGTTGAAGGTCAGAGAGAGAAGAGAGGAATGGCAAAAGGTCAGGAAGAAGGAGGAAGTCCAGTAGGAACTTCCTGGGCACTTCCCTCTTGGGAGGGGGCTTAGAAGCAGAGATCAGGAAAGGTTAAAGTGACGCTCACACTAACTCACTATCTCTACTCCCAATGCCCCTAGTGGTCATTAGAGTTTGTTGGTGCAAAAAGAAAAAAAAAAAAGAAAAAATTTACCAACACCCCTTCTCATCGCCTGTTGCACCGACTCACGACTCCCACTTGCTTCATGCTGCATCTGGAATCAATCCCTCGGTAGTGGCTTGGTCAGTCCATCTGCCACCATTTCTTCAGTTGGGCAATACTTCAACTCAATTAGCACTTCTTCCTGTGCATTCTCTTTTCTGTACTGGTTGGTGGCTGGTAGAAGCTCATCATCTTCCTTTGCTGCTTTCCTCAATCTTCCAGCTTCATGGGTTGACATCTTTTCAACATCTTTCCATGTGCTGGGTTCTTGCAGCTCTGCACTTGTGGTGAGGTAGGAGTTTCTCAAGGGTGGAACTCCTTTGTTGGACCTCTGTGAGTGCCTGGGTTCTGGCTCAGCTTCTGTGACCCCTTCTGAATCTGCTTCTGGTTCTGGTTCACAGATTGGCATTTGGTGCCTGAAAGCCTGCTCATTTGGTTCCTCTTTCATCTGGATCCTTGACTCCAGGTCTGGTAATTCACCTTTGGTTGACTTTTGTCTTTCATCAAAGTACACAACATTGCAAATTTCAATATTACCAGTTTCAACATCAAGAATTCTGTATCCTTTTCCTCCTAATTCTTATCCACACAAAATTCAACTTGTTTCTCTTTGCCTTTGGTACATATGCATACACATCACATCCAAATGCTCTGATGTGGTTTAGGCTAGGCTTGTGTCCAAACCACAGTTCAAATGGTGTTTTATCTATGGCCTTGGTTGGCAATCTGTTCTGCAGATAGTTGGCAGTCATCACTGCTTCTCCCCAGAACTTGCTTGGCAAAATCGCATCTTTCAACATGCATCTGCCCATCTCCAGTAGGGGTCTATTTTTCCTTTCTGCAACACCATTCTTCTCAGGAGAATATGGGACTGTAGTCTCATGTTCAATTCCCTGTTCTCTCAGAAAGGCTTTCATGTCACTTGAGATATATTCACCTCCATTGTCTGACCTTAGTCTCTGAGGCTTTCTTCCAAACTTGTTGCTGACCAATGCAACATATTCTTTAAACTTCTCAAATACTTGGCTTTTCTCTCTCAAAGTGTAAACATAGGCAAATCTTGAGAAATCATCAATAAATGAAACTATGTAAAGATTTCCTCCAATACTTCTTTCCAGAGGACCTGATACATCATTGTGAATCAACTCTAGAGGGCACTGAGACACTTTCTTCTCTAGCTTGTTAAAAGTTGGCTTCACTCCTTTTGCAGTAACACAGCATTCACATCTTCCTGTATTCTCATTACCCGGTTGCCCCTTAAAGTCTTTAATTAATTCCCCCTTCTCAAGCTGGCAAATTACATTAATGTCTCGATGGTCCAACCTTCAGTGCCAAGTCACATCACACAATCTGTGGCTGCATTTCCAGTTGCTTGTCAAATTTGCATGCTCATTCACACAATTCACTTCAAATAATCCACTGTCTCTTAGAGTTCCAGACATAATTGCCACCTTCTTTTGTGACATAGCAATGATCATCCATGAATTCAAACTTGCATCCTTTCTTAACTCCATACGTCACAGAGATTAAGTTATTCTTTGATGAAGGTACATACAAAGCATCTTATATTATTACTTGCACAATCTCTCCATCAGGGAGTTTGCAAAAGATTTTAGCTGTTCCTTTGCCTTGTGAAAACACTTCCCTTCCATCTGCTAAGGGAATAGGAACTGAGTAGTCCATTTCAATTTCTGAGAATAATTCTACATCTTTGAAGAGATTTTCAGACGCACCAGAATCAATATAAAAAACATTTTTATTGACTCCTGACATGGCATTAAAACTTTTGATTTTTCCTTTTGCTTTCTGATTCATTCTTTCAGAGCTGGTAGTTTTCTGCAGACACTCTGTCTCAGCAGTAATGGGCGCTTTAAACTCCCCCATTGTTTTGCCCCTTGGACAATTAACACGTAAATATCTCTCACTGCCACAGATAAAGCATCTCTTCTTGACCCCTTTCTTTGAGCTAAAGGCTGCAATTTGATCTGTAGAAGTTTGCTTTGTCTCTGTGATAAAATGCTCATTCAGTCTTCTAGAGAGATAATTTAAATCAATTGCTGCATCAGACACTTCTATTGCAGTTTTCAAAGTTTCATATGAAGGAGGCAAAGAATTCAAAACAAATGCCACAATTCCTTTTTCTCCAAGGTCTATCCCTGTATCTTTTAGCCTTTTTGCAAGAGATTGTATTTGACCCATGTGCTCAGTAGGATTCTCATTCTCTCTCAGTCTTATGTTACACAATCTTTGTATTATAAAAATTGCTTCACTAGAGCTTTTACGGTTATAAAGATCTTCCAGCTTCTTCCAGACTTCACTGGCCAATTCCACACCCTCAAAATGAACAAATAGCTTTGGACTTACATGCATCCCAAGGATTCCAAGAGCTTTGTCATTCTGTCTGTCCCAATGGTCTCGATTACCTACTGCAGCTGTAGGTCTCTCTGTTATCAACACATTGTAAAGACCTTGACTCTTTAAGCAAGACTTCATGAGGAAATTTCAATCCTTGAAATTTGCTCCTTCCAGCTTTGGAATGCTGAGGCTCCCTTGAGCTTTCTCCATGCTGCTTCTCTTGTTCCAAAAAACAAAAAAAAACAGGTACAAAAAAAATAAGCTGTGCTTTTCTCTTTTGAGATTCAATTCGAGTTCCAAAAAATCTGTTAGGATTTTCGAGAGGATTCTGGGCCCATTACCCTATGTTGGAATTTTATTAGTGGTAAAAAAACAACAACAACAGCTTGAGTTCTCAGTAGCAACAGCTTATAGGTAATCAACACCTTGGATATTGTTTCTAGATTAAAATAATCTACTTTATTGAGAAGTACATTGTGATAGGAAAGGCCTATCCCTATGTCTTACTAGCTAGCTGCCACCAGCATGGTGGCCAGTCATGTTGAAGGTCAGAGAGAGAAGAGAGGAATGGCAAAAGGTCAGGAAGAAGGAGGAAGTCCAGTAGGAACTTCCTGGGCACTTCCCACTTGGGAGGGCATTTAGAAGCAGAGATCAGGAAAGGTTAAAGTGACACTCACACTAACTCACTATCTCTACTCCCAATGCCCCTAGTGGTCATTAGGGTTTGTTGGTGCAAAAAGGCGATGTCATCTGGAGCTATTTCTCCAACAGTACCCACCCACTATACATGTTACAGGACACCCATATGGGAACACTGCAGCCCTGCAACATGTATAGTGGGTGGGAGGTGGGTGGGGAGTGTCTTGTCTGAAAATGCCCAGACAGACAGACACATAGATAGTTTGGAATGGGCCCTGGCAGTACATAGCAAGGCTGTGGGAAGCCTGGGTTAATGGCACCCCTGTAAGGGCAAGGCAGTGGTGGAGCGAGGATTTATTTCTCCGGCAGCTCAGGGTGGCTAACAATGCAATAAAACATGAAAAAGACATAAAACTATAAAATCATTGAAATATATAAAAATACAAACTACAAAACTCAGAGCTAACCCCCCCAACCTCCCACTACCCATGCCCCCCCTACCAAAAGCCCGGCAGAAGAGCCACCCCTTCAGAGAAGTACCAGCCAGGAATCCTGCTGCAAGTCACTGACACACACAGACAACCTGACCACTGCTAGGAAATGTTCAGAACAGGCAGGGCAGGTGGGGGGGTGGGGGGAGCAGGGAGAACATTCTGCCTCCTCCTCCCACTCTAAAAAAAATTCCTACTGGTGCTCAGGCCATTTGAAAAACCCCACCCCCAAGTCGACTTGTGGCTTTGGTCAATGATCTGCGCCTAGAATTAGACAGGGGAAACTCGACCCTGCTGATTCTATTAGATCTTTCAGCAGCATTTGATAACTTCTGTCAGCTATGTAAGACTCTTGTTCTCCCGGGCATTTGGAGAGGGAGATGGGTAGGTTGGGGAAGGTGGGTAGGGGGTTGGATTGGATTGGGTTGGCAGGGAGACTGGGTTTACTTTTATGGCAATTATTTTGATGAGGGGTGTTAGTTTTTGATGTGGTTTTTATGATGTTTTTATATTGTTAGCCACCCCAAGCTGCCTGAGGTAGGAGGGGCAGGATATCAAATTTTTTAAATAAATAAATAAATAGATAGATAGATAGATAGATAGATAGATAGATAGATAGATAGATAGATAGATAATTCTGGAGCCTGGGCTCAGTGCTCACTCTGCCCATGAGCCATGGTGCAGAACAGGAATGGGGAAGGTTCAGGGGCGACACTGAAAATTAGTATGAGCTCCAAGGACCACATAGAGGTTGGGGTGAGGGTGCTTAATGGGTGTATTCAAGAAAAGGAGAGTCCAGTTCATGGATCTATGCCATGAATCTGTCCCCTACCCTTGTGAGCAATGAGCAGGCCCTCCTCTCTGATCCCTTATCCTGAGCTCAGTTTTTCAGTGCTTAAGAGTAGAGACTGGATCCAGGGGCCAGATCCAGGCACTGGAAAGGAGTCACATGAAAACTTGCCAAGGGCTGCATTTGCCCCCCAGGCCTGAGGTTTCCCACCCCTGGTGTATTGCCCCCCCCCACCCCATGCTTCCTTTTCCAGAGTCAGGGGACGCAACTTCACCAGGGAACATCATCTCCCAGACTTGTGGGCCCCAGTGCCTGTTCCCATTATAGCTACCCTCTTGCAGACAGACTGATAACTTTTAGATTAATTTTTCTAATTGTGAGCTCTCAGGCAGGGACCGTGTCTATCTCATTCTTTGTAAACTGCCAGGTACATCGCTGGTGCTATATAAATGCTCATAATAATAATAATAATAATAATAATAATTAATTAATAGGGTAGCATCATTCTAAATTTTACTTGCATGATGGTTACTTCCATTCCTAGGGAGGACTACATTATCCCTCAGCTTTTCATGGGAAGGGATAAAAGCCGGAGGGAGCTTACATAAGGAGTTTTCTGTTTTCCCTTCCACACCCCCATTCTCCATGCGTGTGTGCCAGGGATAATAAATTCTTAGGGGCAATGTTGTTTTGTTTGCATTGTTTATTTCTATGTCATTTGTGCTCTATTTGAATTGCAAATGCATTACTGGCCTGGTAATTATGAAAATGCACCTATTGGGGCTCTGACCCAGAGCTATGCGGATACTTTTGGATTCTCAGTTCACATATCGTTGGTATCTTTTTCTTCCTAGGTCTAAAGGTCATCGTAGGTGCCCTTATCCAGTCTGTGAAGAAGCTCGCAGATGTGATGATCCTGACTGTTTTCTGTTTAAGTGTCTTTGCCCTCATAGGCCTCCAGCTTTTTAAGGGCAATTTGAAACATAAGTGTGTCCGGAAGTATATTGTCCCCTCCAACCAGACATTTTTTGTAGTGGCTGAAAGATGGAATTCCACCACCAGCAGCACAGAGGATAAAACATGGAATTCCCTTTCCGAGTATATTAACAACACAGGTACGTTTTTCTCTAATTTTCTTACAGAATATTAGTTTTTGTGCATGTTTTGGGCTTCTGTATCCTATCTCATGTTGATAATATGCATGAATGGCTGCCATTCCATGATATTATTATTATTATTTAAAAATGCTGGAAGCAGTTGGTCAAGGCTGACCTTAGAGAAGGCGGTGCCCAGGGCAGGGGTTGGAGGTGGGACTTGGGGGGCAGCTGCTTCCTCACGGGTCCTTCTCTCCCAGCAATGGCAGAGAAGGAGATGCGGGAGGGGACAGGGACCTGCAGGAAGCAGCCACCCCAAGGCTGAGTAGGAACAGGGCCTATCCAAGTAGCCTTAGGAGTGCCGCTCCTGAGGCTACTTGGACTGGCCTCCATGGGTATAATCCCACAAGATGGGGCCCCACATTGGCCCCCCCCTTTGCCCTGGATCCACCCACCTGTATGAATGGTGGCCATCAGATATTTCTCCCAAGTTGGGCCAGGGCAGCTCCACATGGCGTAGAAATGCAGAGCACACCGTGCGGGTTAACCCGGCTTAACCCAGGGCAATGAGCTCCCATGGGGTGCCTCCCCTGTAAACGGTCCTCAGAAACCTCACCCACATACAGCTTCACCAGCACCATGAACAAGGCCATGGTGTCAACAAGCATTGGGTCCCTGGAGGAAGCTGCCACCAGCCACCTCATTAGCTATTGGAGTAATCTGCCCCTGTCACTGTTCCCACTGCTGACAGGTGACTGGCAGTCGCTTCCTCTGGGGACCTCAGGGTCCTACCTGTGTGTTGGGGTTCCTGGGTTACACCAGAGCGGCAGGCCCACACGTAGGTCTGCCTGTTTGGAGGGCTTCCTGCACTGTGTGGAAGCCTTCCTGTTGCCCCTGCCCATGTGAAAACACTCCTCTGGCCACAGGGCCTGGGCCATGGCCCCTACTGGCCCTGCCCTGCGTATGGCTAGCCTTGCAGTTGGCAACGCTCTACGGACGTCTGGTGTGGATGGCACCATTTTAAAATTTGTATATATATATATTTTCAATATTATTGGAAACAATATTCCCAGAGCTTACCATAAGATCCAGTGGTGTTTCCAAGAATGAGTGGTAACTGAAACACACATTAGCTCACTTGTGATGTAATTCCCAGAAGTTCTGCTTTGTGCCAAAACCTCTCTAGTTGTAAACATCTCCGGTTTGCTGTGCTTCCCGGTTCAAAGTTTTGCAGATTTCCACATTCTGAAGTGGACTTAGAACAGTTTGACTAAAGGTTCAGACAAATAGCTTGCCCCCCTCCCCACTTTGAATGGAGTTTACTATTTTATGTATTGACTGCGGTGTGTGTTGTATGGTGGCAAAGCAGAGAGAGACCTCAAGACACTCTCTCACAAGAGAGGCATCATTTGGATGCATGGGGCAAGCTGTATGCAAAAGGAATATCTCAAAACACGCCAGAGAAAATATTTATAGGAAATGAGTGTGACAAAAGCTGTGCTAAGTGAAGGAAATCTCCAAGGAGAGCAGAAAATGTTGATCTGAGGTGAGACGATTTATGTGTAATTTATGTAGAGAAAACTGTGATACTAAAGGAAAAGTACTTCACATAATCTGCACCTAAAGGCAGATCAAGTCTTAGGCTCGGTAGGGCCCCATTTCCGCTGCATTTTCCCCATTGCCATTGAAGCTAGGTGTAAACTTCATAGAGGCCAGAGGCAACCTGCCCCCCACACCCTATTTTCTGTGAGCTCCTACTGGAAAAAATGGTTACATTTTAAAGCAATTTAAACATCTAAATAAATATAAACACAGAGCACTCTATTCATGGACACTAATAGAGCATTGAGGACTTTTCACCCAGGTTACTTAAACGGTTAGAGTCTGCATTAAAATAAACAAGTCATTCAATTTTGCCCTCCCTGTTCAGTCTTCCAATCTGCAAACCGTATGCCTATGCACTGAAGGGTATAGATATTAATTTGAAATCTAGCATTTCCCAGCACTGGGATGAGTTTTCTCCCTACATTTGCTTTGGGTTAAGTTAGGCTTTCTGTTGTCTGGGTTTGTTTGACCCAGAATATAAAATCGAAAATCCCAAACAGGGAAGCATCACTTGGGACAGTTTGCCCCACCCAGGGCCAGCCTTGCCACAGGGCAAGCCAAGCAACCGCCCTGGGCCCCACTCTTTCCAGGGGCCCTGCAGTGACCCCTGTTTTCACCATGGCAGGGCATGGGGGGTCCACTCCCTCCCAGCGGGCCGTAAACACGACCATTTTTAGGGTCCTACCCCAGTTGGGGAGGGTCCAGCAGGGCTACAGCATTTTATCTTCACCTTGGGCCCCGCAAATTTTAAGGCCAGCCCTGGCATTGCCTGGGCCAATTTACCTGGGATAATTGACCTCCTCCCTGGTCCATAGGTGACTAGTGTCACGGTCCTGGCTAGCCATGGGTCTAGTCCAGCAAGGACTTCACCCACAGCACTCTGCCCCAGGCAAGAAACACATTTTCACACCAAATATAGCTTGTAAAGGTTTTGTTTAAAAAAGAACCATGATGCAAAATAGATCAAGTCCAATTTGAGGAAAAATTAAATGGAGACAAGATAGTCTCTCCATAGACCATAGTGAGCTTTGGGTAAGGCCACCAGTTGTACTTTGGGATAAGTGCCTGAAGAGTTTTGCTCCTCCCCACGGAGTAGAAGGCAGGATCCTAAAAATGATTGACAGTCTCTGTCCATGGGAGGGGTGTGCCCCATGTATCCCCAGCCCTGTCCTGCCTTACAGGAGATAGGATGCAAACTCCAGGCCTCTCCACAGAGGAGAGCCAGCTTTGGCCTTTAGACTTTTTCTTATCTTATCAAACGCTTCCTTCATTTGTTTCTCCCCTCTTTCCTATGATCCTGCCCTCATCCTTATCTCCAGGCAAGCTTTAGAGTTTTGTGGTGGGGTACCGGTTTGTGTGTGTGGGGTGGGGTCGGGAGAGTTCCCCTGTGAATCCTCCTTCTGCCCATCCACTTACTGAGAGGCCTCACCATGTTGCCTGTCCCACACGCCAACTTATTCCAAGGCTTGTTGTTATCGTACAACAACCAGAGGCAGGTAGTCACTGCAGGGAGCTGGTTCTCTTTCCTCCCAATGGGGGAGGCAGGCTGTGGAGCAGCAGGGAACCGAACACCCTCTCTCTTTTCCTGTCTACGGACACTGGCAGTGGGATACCAGCATACACCACCGCTCTGGGAGCCCTTTAAGCTTCAAGGACAGAAGGTGGCAGATCCCTGCTGCTTCAGTTCAGGGAGCTGTGTATGGAGCCAACAGGATGAAGGGAAAGGAATAAATTCCAGATCCCCATCAAGCCCATAAGTGTGCCTGATGTGGCTCTCCCTCCTGTCTTGGAGCTGCATGGCACAGATTAGAGGTGGGACTCTGGGCAAAACTTTGGTTTTGGTTTATTTTGGTTTCGGTTCTCATGAATTTTGGTTCTCCTATTGGTTTCGGTTCTCTCGGTTTTGCTTTTTTAACATTGCATTTCCCCCCACTGAATCCAATGGGGAAAACCGCAATGTTAAAAATCTGATAAAAAAACCAATGCAGAAGAACCAGTAGGAAAGAAAAAGAACCGAGACATTAACTGAAAAAGAACCAACATTTTGGAAAGAACCGAAAGTGCCATTATTGGCTACTTTTGGTTCTTGGCAATACCAAAAGTTCCATCCCTAGCACAGATCCTCTCATGAGGAGATACCAGGGGAACCTTTTATGTGTCTGTGAAGGCAAGTAGCCTCTAGACCCAAAATCTTTGCAGCCATTTCCAGGGGACAAAGGAGGTCTCAGGGCAGAGGCCACAAGTCACCCACCCGGGGGAGGATATCTCAGGAAAGAAAAAGGGAAAGGAAATTCACAGGTAAGTAAAAATTTTCCCTTTATTACTATTTATTATTATATTATTCTTTTTTGTTCTAGACAATATTAAAATCAAGAATGGCACTACAGATAAGTTATTGTGCGGTAATGGCACAAATGCTGGGTAAGTGTATGGCATCCGGTAGTCCAATTGCCTGTTGCAGCCCCCACCCCGTTGACAATTCCACAAAATGCCCATTGGAGGATTCTCCTGATGAAGTCCTCAGATCTCGTCACCTTTTTGCTTTATGTACTGTACATACAGATAACAATTCCCTTATTGCCACAAATGCATCAGTCCCTTTCTCAGGCCTTGGTCAGCAAGGTACTCCATGCCCTAGATCTGGGCTCTAGGGTTTAGCTAGGATGGGAAGGGCCCTAATGCAGAGGTTTTAATGGGGCCGGCCTGATAGCCATTCCAGCGTCAGGGGATGCAACTGCCCCACGTGTCCCTGGGTGTTAACAAATGACACTGTGTCCCCTATTGGCCCTGGATTTACCAACCAGTGTGAAGGGCGGCCGCCAGAGGTTCGCTCCAGTTTGGGCTGAGGCAGCACTGCACAGCGTCATCCCCAGAAAGGTGGAGCATGCCGTGTGAGGTAACCCAGTTCAAACTGGGGCAACATGCTGCCTAGGGGCTGCCTCACCATCTGATGGGGAGGAGGGCATAGGGCGGGCTTCATTCACCACCATAGAGTCACGGTCACAGTTTGGAGCAGTTGCGGGAGTGACTGCAACTACGTAGTGAAGGGGGGGGCAGCGTGCGGACAGACCGCAACCGGGGTAACTGCTGGCCCATCTGCTGGGATTCTCACGGGGCCTATGTGAGGCGACGGTGGTGGGAGGGTCATGGAGTATTTCTGGGGTCTAGTAGGCTCCCAGCCTGTGTATTGACACTAGGGATGGGACTATCAGTATCGGATGAATCTGATAATGCCAATAATTGGTGATATTGGATTAATCCGATAATACCGATAATATTGGTATTGGTATATCGTTTTTTTAACATTGCCAATTTTTCAGATCTTTAACACTGCGGCCTTGTTAAAATGGCCGCAGTGTTAAAGATCCGAAAAATCGGCAATGTTAAAAAACCAATATACCGATAAATCTGATATCGGATTAATCTGATATCAATAAAACCGGTAACTGATAATTCGCTGATAGTCCCATTCCTAATTAACACCCACTATTATTGCTCCATCCTTGTCTTGGTCTTCTATAGCCAAGCCAGCTTCAGGGCAGCCTGCAGATCCATACATCCTTCAGCAGGCTCTACTAATGTAGGGCTAGCCTCCCCTGAGCACTGCAGTAGACTATAGTTCCACATAAATGGATGAATTCTCTTTGTAAACTTGCAAAATCAAAACTTTTATCTCTCTGTTTTTGTTATTATTGATAGCTCTTGTCCAAGCCAATACGTATGTATGAAGACTGGAGAAAATCCTGATCATGGGTTTACAAGCTTTGATACCTTTGGCTGGGCCTTTCTTGCCTTGTTCCGACTAATGACGCAGGATTACTGGGAGCGTCTCTATCAACAGGTACTGGGGCTTCTGGTTTCAAAAAGAAAGAAACTAGTCATTCAGTTATACAAATGCCTGAAGCATTTGATGTTTTCAGAGAGGAAAAGAAGGTGGTCACATAATAAGTGACTTTATACATGTGATGGAATATCTACAGTTGCTTCTTTTGCTTAAGAATTTCCATTGGAAAATTAAAGTCAGTCTGTCTGTTTGTCTTTCTAATCTAATCTAATCTAATCTAATCTAATCTAATCTAATCTAATCTAATCTATCCAGTTTTACCTCACCCTTTCCTCAAAGGCTATGGGTGGTTTCCAAGAATATAAAAAATATATAAACGTAAAACAAATATAAAAACACATAAAAGCAATTTAAAAAAGCCTTAATTCTCACCCTCCTACCCTCTTCCTAAACCCTCTGCCCAGTCCCACCCAATCCTATCCCTGTCCACCAAACACCTGACCAAACAAAAAGATTGTACATCTCTTCTGAAAGGTAAGCAGTCTTGGACTTAGGCAGATCTCCAAGGGGAGAGAGTTCCATCATTTTGGAGCAGCCACTGAGAACGTCTCTCTGAGTGCCCTTATATGTACAAACTGATTTGGATCGATAAGTACAAAGCAGAAAATAACAACTGAACCAGTGAAAAATAACACACCACACAGAATTGGGAACCACCAGAGGCAGCAACTGATAATACACACCACAGAGGCCTTGATCTCTAGATCTGATTAAAAGTAGGTACCAATTGATGGCAGTTCAGTGAGGACTTAACTATTGTGCTAGGATATCTATCTGACTCCTTGAAAAGGGAGGTGATAGTTGGAGTGGGAATAGGGATATTGTTTTAGAAAATGCTTCCCAGTCCTGAAAACTAACTTTACTACCCTGCACCCCCAGTGCAGCAGGAGGGAATAGTATAGGTCAGGGGTGGGGAACCTCAGGCTCGGGGGCCAAATGCAGTTCTCAGCAAGTTTTTATGTGGTGACTTTCCAGTGCCTGGGTCTGGCCCCTGGATCCAGTCTCTACTCTCAAGCACTGAGCTCAGGATAATGGGGCAGAAGGAGGGCATGCCCACAAGGGTAGGGGACAGATCCATGGCACAGATCCATGATTTGGACCCTCCTTTTCTTGAATACACCCATTAAACACTCTCACCCCAACCTCTATGTGGTCCTTGGAGCTTGTACTAATTTTCAGTGTGACCCCTGGGACAGAGCATTGCATTCTGCATCACAGGGTATTTTCAGACCTTACGAGATCACGCTCAACCACAGTGAACCACGGTCAATCTTGTGGCGGGGCCAAAGCACCCTGAACGTCTGTTCGGCGGCCGCCAGATGTTCACCACAATCAATACCCACATGGGGTCAAATGCAACCACACTTCCGGACCACCGGGCTGGGCCATCTCCGAAAGCATGGTCAAAGAGAATCCCAGCGGGAAACAATAAAAAGTAACATCTGGACGGCAATCACCGGCCGGAATCAATCAAAATGATTCCCAGCCGGGGACAAAGCACGCAGTGTCGCTGCCAGGCAACCAGCAACAACACAGGCCATGGAGGGAGATTTAAAGGGCACATGGCAGCAGCCAGGATGTGCCGCCCCGGCGCCTTCCGGGTGCTTTGACCACGGCCCGGCCTGGGATCAGCGTAACGTCTGTTGTGCTGCCCCAGGCCGTGATCTGCTGGTCCGATTCCCTGCCATGGGCCCGCTCCCGTCACGTCTGTTCAGGGCTTTTATTGACCGCGGGGGGTGGATGAACGGTTCACCACTGCTGGGAATCCACTGTGGTGAATCGGGCACCCGTAACGTCTGAAATCACCCATAGTGTGTTAAAAGCCTTCTCCTCAGTAATGCAGCTCCCTTTACCTGATCTAACCTTTGCTGTTCACCAGAAGTCATTAAGATTCATTAGGCAGAGCAGGGCATACAAATAGCAAAAGAGAGACAATTGGGGTGATTCTTTTTAGGCAGAATTTTAGTTTTATAGAAATGTGTGACCAAGCTTTTTAAAAAACAGTTTATGAAATTACTAAACAATTATTCCGTAGCTCTTTACAATGTACTGTTCGGTCACTATTTATATTTATTATTTAACCAATAGTTCAATATAAATAACAATTATAAATAACAATTTATATTTCAATTACTGCTGCAATTTCATTATCAGTTCTTTGAAAAGGTTTACAAACATTGACTAATCTTATTAGACTTTCCATGTCTGTCAGGCTCCTTATGTAAGTACCTTGTGATTGCAGACTCTCAGAGCTTCTGGGAAGATCTACATGCTCTTTTTCGTGCTGGTTATCTTTCTGGGCTCATTTTATCTGGTCAACTTGATCCTGGCCGTAGTAACTATGGCATACGAAGAGCAGAACAAAGCCACTATCGCTGAAACAGAAGCAAAGGAGAGGAAATTTTGGGAAGCCATGGAGATGCTAAAGAAAGAGCAGGAGGTCCATAAACTGTTCCCTGGTTAATATTAGACAATCTGTACATATTGCACACATTGTATGCCTTATGACTTCCTTTCTTTGTTTTCACATAGAAATGCTTGGTTTCATGTGAGAAAAAGTGCAATCTGTTGTCTTGCACAAAATTGTCAGATTACTTTTCAGAGCAATCGGAATGATTTTTCATATGCTACTAAACTGGTTAAGCATTGAACAGCAGAATTTAATAGAAGGTACAGTAAGCAAATTAATTAAATGGTATGTTCAAGACTAGAAGACCAAAACATTCACCAGCTAGATTCTACCAATTCTACTCCTCCAAGAATATGTGAACAGTTTTTATTCCTTTAGTCTGCTCCTCTTCCTTCGGATAAGCCATGTATTGGATAAACCTGATCCATACCCAATTAAAGTAAAGTCCCAAAGCAGAAATCGTGTTTATCGTACATTCAACTAGCCCTTTCTAACTCATAATCATTTGTCACAATGGCCCTTTTTACACAGACGCTCTAACACCGATAAAATGGGTGTTACATTTTATTATACATGGTACAGGGCACCACATGAGATGCCTCTACCCAGTTTCTCTCGGTGGAGATGTGTGGAGGTGTCCGTGTAAACACCGCTTGCAGTGGGTGGGGTGCATTTCTCTGGGTGGAGATGGGTGGAGGCGTCTGTGTAAACACCGCTCGCAGTGAGTGTTGGTGTGTGCATGCTCCCACGCATCCACCCATCTCCACCCACCCCCCACCCACGGAGCAATCGGCAGTGGAGTTCGTTGCTCCGTGGGTGGATGCGCGGGAGCGTGCACACACCAACACCCACTGCGAGTGGTGTTCACACAGACGTCGCCACCCATCTCCACCCAGAGAAACTGGTTGGAGGCATCTCATGGGGTGCCCTGTACCATGTATAATAAAATGGAACACCCATTTTATCGGTGTTAGAGCATCTGTGTAAAAAGGGCCCAAGACAACCGATTATGGAAATATTTATTTATTATTTATTTATTCAAATGTATATCCTGCTCTTTCCCTAATATATGATTACATTTGCAAAGGAAACCATCAGAGAGGTTGAGATTTTGTGAGGTAAATTATTGTTGTAACTACAATTGCTACTACAATAGTTACTGTTGTAACCACAATTGCTGTTGTAACTTTGCCCAGTATCATCAGACTGGACCCCAGAGTATTAGATGCAGTCATTAAGATGTGCCAGCAATTGATGCATCAGCAGAAGGAATGTGCCTGCCATAATGCATATAACTTGTGAACATACTGGGTGTTTTTAAACGAGACAACTAGCCTGCTGGAGTCTGTGTTCGGTCCATGCAGCTCCCACTCACATGTTTTTGCCTGTAGAGCTAATAAACGTGCAGCCCCCTGCCCGCGTTTTATAAGCTGGCGGTAGCGGCCGCAGGTGGCGCCACTCAGCACTTTCCCTCTCCACAGCCCTGGCTCTGATGGAAAGGGGTGGTGGTCACAGCCAGAGAAGGCTTCTTCCTTGGCTGTGACTCCCCCCACCCCCTTTCCATCAGAAGCAGTGCTCAGGCAGCGGTTTCTTATAACCCCGCTCTCTCTCCTCTGGCAGTGGTGTTGCAATGATCAGCTCTGGGGCTGCTTCACAGCTGGGGTGCTTCACAGCATTGCGGCTGCTTCTGATGGAAAGTGGGTGTGTGCGTCTCACAGGCTGCATACCCCAGCCTCAGTATCTGCTCACTATCCCAGTCTCACAACCTCTTTGGGTCTCAAAACTACGTGCTGAGGTGAACTTCCCAGATCCCGCCCTGGCTTGGCTTCCCTCGGTCCGCTGAGCTGCCACCTCACTGCTCATACTCAAAGTGGTGTCCCGCAAGGATCCATTCTGTCCCCTCTCTTGTTCAATGTGTACATGCAGCCCCGGGTGAGGTTGTGAGAGGGTTTGGTGTTCAGCTGACCCAGGCCCAGCAGTCTTGTTGTTTACCTGGTGTTTGGCAGCTGTGGGGGTTTGGATGAGGGCGAGCTGCCTGAAGCTGAATCCTGACAAGATGGAGGTGATGATGGTGGCGATGACTGAAACTGGGGAGGTCCCCGTCATTTATGGGGTTCGTCCCTCCCTAGTTCCTTAGGTTCGTAGTCTGGGAGTGCTCCTCGACTCACAGCTCTGCCTGGCTGTCCAGGTGGTGGCTGTGGCGAGGAGTGCCTTTTGCCAGTAACATCTGGTACGGCCGCTTCAGCCGTATATTTCAGACTCGGACCTTGCCACCATCATCCATGCCTTCATCACCTCAAGACTGGATTACTGTAACGCACTCTACGTGGGGCTGCCCTTGGTGATGGTTCAGAGACTGGAGCTGGTGCAGAATGCAGCGGCTCACCTCATTACAGGGGTGGAGCACTGTGAGCATATTACACCTGTGCTTCGCTCACTGCACTGGCTGCCTATAGTCTTCCAGGCCCGATTCAAGGCATTGGTTTTAACCTATAAAGCCCTAAACGATCTGGGTCCCACCTATCTGCGGGACCGCCTTACCCCCGGGTCCTGGATCTGCCCCTGTGGTTGGCTGGGGTGGGGGCGCCCTTCTTGAAGTCCCCCTTCTATGACAGAGGGTGACATATGGGAGGGCATTCTCGGTCGTAGCATCATGGCTGTGGAACTCCCTCCAGTTAGGGATCCGTTTGTTCCCGGAACTTCTCTCCTTCCGGCACCAGTAAAAGACCTATTTATTTCACTAGGCTTTCTGCGGGGGAGATGGGTAGAGGGAGGGGGTAATATTTTTGAATTCTGTAACCTTGTATATTGATTGATTTTATATTTTATACTTATCTTTATCATTATTGTTGTTGATATTTTGCTGGTGTTGTTTTTATTGTAAGCCACCCTGAGGTGCCAGATGCAGGATGGGGGGTGGAGGCAGGATAGAAATTTTAGTATAAATAAATATAAATAAATAAAAGCATCCCACATTGTTGAGGTCCAGGAAGAGCCTCTGCCACTGGTCACAGTGGAGTTCTGGTCCATGGGCAGGCCTCCCTGAACCACTCTCTAGCGTTTCCCGCTGCCCAGCAGCTTCTCTGAGTCTCCTTGTTTTGCAGCAGCTCTCTGTAACCCTGTTAGTTCTCTGCCACCCTCCCTTGCTGGCCTGAGGGCCCACCTCACCACCCCATAGGTATCCGATAGGCACACCCTGTGCTGTGCCCTCAGCTCTTCTGATATTCCCACCCCCTCACTCTGATTTTTAAAGAGGCCCTGCTCTTCAGACCCTCTGGATGTTAAAGGGACAAAGGGTCATTCAGGCCACCCTGTCACAGAGGGTCACAGCCAGAGAAGGCTTCTTCTCTGGCTGTGACCCCCCTTTCCATCAGAAGCAGCGCTCAATCATCTGCGAAGCGACTGCGAGAGGAGAAAGTGGGGGTGCAGGAAGGACTTTCTTCTCTTGCAGCAGTTTCACAGCTGATTGCTCTCTAGCAGCTGCGCTAGGCATGACTCTATGGTCCTGGCAGACCTGGATGTGGGTGAACCTGATAGATGAGAGGTGGATGTGTGGGTGCGAATTAGTACGTACTGGTCTGCATGGCGGGCCCACAATGTCCTTGGACCATGCTGTGAGTGGGGAGTGTGTGTGAGTGAGTGGGGTCTCTGGGGGTGGGGTGGGCTAAACACCTAATGAACGAGCAGGTGAACACCCACCTGGTGAGTGCTAATGCAGGCTAGTGTCTCGTTTATTTTCATCCACTACTATGGACTCTTCCACTGAACTGCTTATGCTCAGAAACAAGAAATGCTAACATTTAAACCACCTGTATGAACTCAGTGAGAAATAATTATTCTAGGGCATGCTAATCCTTCCCCGTTTCTCTTGTGCAATCAGAATTTCAGCTGTGCATGCTTAAATTCCAGGCATTGACTGCGAAAGGAAATGACACCCTGTCACTCAGCTCCTTGGAAATATCCCCATTAGCCTCCAAAGAGGGCAAAGAAAGAAGCAATAGAATGAGGAAAAAGATGTCATTAGTGACAGAAGATAATGCGGAAGATCCAAAAGTTCCTAAGTCACACTCCATTGATGGTCAACGGAAGTTGGTAATTTATTTTCTAATTCCATAAATCATTGTCAGTTTCAGTACGAATAAAAATAATATGCTGTATTTATAGAAATAAACTGGGGACTATTTCCTCCTCCCTCTTGTTCTTGCCCATCATACATTATAAGTTGATTATCATTATAAGTCGTAGATTATCAACCTCTCCCTCTCTACTGGCTCTTTCCCCTCTGCCTTCAAACATGCCACAGTCTCTCCTATTCTCAAAAAGTCCACTCTTGACCCCTCAGACCCTTCTAGCTATTGTCCTGTCTCACTCCTTCCTTTTGCTTCCAAGCTGCTTGAACGTGTTGTCTACTCCCGCTGCCTTGACTTTCTATCTTCCAACTCCTCCCTTGACCCCCTCCAATCTGGCTTCCACCCCCTTCATTCTACTGAAACTGCTCTCGCAAAGATCCTTCTCTCTGGCCTTCCCTGGTCTCCCCTTTCTCCCCTGATCTCTGTCCAAAACTCTGCTGCCAGGGTCATCCACCTTGCCCATCGCTTCGACCATGTGCAGTACCTTGTAAAGTGTCAGGTACACTGCTGGTGCTATATAAATGTTTTTTAATAATAATAATAATAATAATAATGTCCACTGGGCAGGGACCTGTGTCCAAAAATCTGTTACTGTACAGTAGGGGTGGGAATATCGGTATCGGATAAATCTGATACACCCGATAATCAGGTATACCAGATTAATCCGATAATCAGGTATCAGCATACCAGATTTTTAAAATAGTTATTATTATTATAAACATTTATATAGCACCAGCCATGTGCCTGGCGCTGTACAGAACATAGAAATAGACGCGGTCCCTGCCTGTGGCTTACAATCTTGGCCACTTTACCATTTTTTTTACATCGCGGCCATTGAAGTAAATGGCCGCAATGTAAAAAAAACAGTAAAGTGGCCAATGTTAAAAATCTGGTATGCCGATACTGGTAAATCCGATAGCCGGGAGATCCAATACCGATACATCCAGTATCCGGTATTCTCCCCGGTGTCCCATCCCTACTGTACAGCGCTGAATACCCCTAGTAGCTCTTCACAACCTCGCTCCCCCCTACCTCTCTGCACTTATCACCCTCCATACTCCAGCCCATGCACTTCGCTCCTCCTCTGTCCCTTCTCTCACCCTTCCACGCCTTCCCTGCTCCCCTAAGCGCCTTCGTCCCTTCTCACTTGCTGCCCCCCATGCCTGGAACTCCCTCCCTGTCCACATCCGCCTTGCCCCCTCCCTTCATACCTTCAAATCTCTCCTTAAAACTCACCTCTTTCGCTCTGCTCTGTCTGACTCTTTATCCTGCTGAGCCACTATTCCTATACCTACGATCGGTTTACCCTTATCCTTGCAACATGGACCTGCCTGCTGTCATTCTCATCGTAACCAAGCCAAGTACGTGCACTTGAGACCTCGCATCTTCATGAATGTTAGACCCCTTGTCTCTCCCTCTGTTCCCCTTCCTAAGTCTCTCCCCCAGCTCCTGTCTCTCAGATTGTAAGCCCTAGGGGCAGGGACCGTGTCTATTTTATTACTTTGTAAAGTGCCAGGTACACTACTGGCGCTATATAAATGTTTGTTAATAATAATAATAATAATAATAATAATAGTAGCGCTATAGAAATGATTAGTAGTAGCCCAGCAGTCTCCAGCTGTCATGAACACGCTGGGGACTGGATCCAAGCACGGGGTCCAGAGAGTTCATGCATGATCATGTCTCAGACATAATCATAGGGTGTTTTCATATGTGATGGCGCTGAGCACCACCATGCTTTAATCCTGCCTGGAGTGAGGACTCTCACTCTGGGTAGAATTTGGCTTGGGCCATCAAACAAACATGGCAGCGGGCAGGCAGGGTCAGAACTAAAGGCCAGTTCCAAGCCAAGTCCAAACAGGCAGATGCAAACCAAAACAGACAGATCGTTCCAAAGAGAAAACGTAACAGGCAAACTGGTCCAAATGCAAATGGGGTCAGGCAGGGAAGAACTGGCTGAGGCCCAAGCAACAAGACTCGGGGAGGAGATCACCGGGCCAGGGAACAGACAGATGATCCACTGAATTTCCTGTGACTTCGGGCCTGTCTTTTAAATGGCAAAGTAGTTGAAATGATATTTTTTATTGGACTAACCTCTGTTGACAAAAATATCTTTTGTCTCTTATATTTGGGACCAACATGGCAACCACACTCTCTCTCTATCAAATTGATATGGCAGGCAGCCAATCAGGAAGCTGCAGGCCTGGAGCAACACTGAAGAGGGATGTGGTCTGACCAGCACAGGGAAAGGCCTTCAGCAGAACCTCTGGGCCCTGGCCAAATTCTGAGGAGCCAGCTACAATGTTCTGGGCCTAGGGTTGCCATCTTTGGTCATTTTTTACCTGACACTTCTATTTTGGCCTATGGGAATGTCGGATAAAAAACCACCACAGGTGGCAAGCCTGTATCTGGACCTCAAAGGGTGCTGGTTCAGGTCCCAGTTCCATTTACCAACAGTAGTGAGCACTGGATGTCTCAGAAATGTATACAAAGAGATAATATCTGGCAGGAATGGGGAACCCACAGCCAGTGGGTCAAATAAAGGTGCTAAACTGTTTTGTTTATTAATTTATTTAGCCCCTTTCCAATTCCTAGATCTGGTCTGTGAATCGAACCGATCCCCTTGAGCACCGAAGGAGTGTGCTTATTGGGGTAAGGGAGTTGAGATGAGGGCATGCTCCCAAGGAAAAGGGATGGGTCCATGAGACTGCCTTTTTGTTTTTACCCAGCTGCCACTTAATTTCATCATGCTCCTAACAGTCCTACCCTATCCTACCCACCTCTCAGTCATCTCTTTTGTAGTCTGTAGAGCTTTAATTTCCTGGAAAATTAAATGTGGACAGACGCAATGGGGTGGTAATAAAAGTGAGCACTGCACGTTAACTACTGCACTCTCTGAAATATTTAATGAATGGTTAACATATTTTTTTCTTTTAAGTTAAACAACCACCCCCATCCCCAAACAGTAGAATACAAAACCAAACTGAATTGGAATTGCAATATTTCTGTGAAAGACCTTTGTTGCATGTATTATTATATTACACGAATAATACATGTAATTATTGGCTTTCACAAAAAATAAATTCTATATTTATTTGTTTGTTTGTTTTTCCATTTTTCTACCCCGCCCCCTCCTGCTCACAGAGCAGCTCAGGGCAGCTTACAAGGTGCATAAATAAAAACATAGCGTAATAAAAACAACACACACATGAGATATCATTAAAAACATTAAAATGCTAAAAGTAAACTAAAAGGGCAGAACCCGCCCCCCCCAACCCACCCCACCCTAACCGTCTCCCTCTCCGAAGGCCCGGCGGAACAGCCACGTCTTACACCGTCTTGGGAAAGAGGGGAGGCCCGGGGCCAGGCGGGCTGCTATCGGGAGGGAGTTCCACAGCCTGGGAGCGGCCACAGAGAACACCCTCCCCATCGTCGCCACCCGGGTAACCCAGGGGACTTCGAGTCGGGCGTCCCCGGCTGGCCGCAGTGCAATCCGCGGGTGTCCCAGGTGTATTCTAGAGATTCCTGCTACAGCCGGCAGGATTTCAATAAATGTCATGCATTCAGAGGCTCTTCATTTAAACTTGGACTTCCGTTTCTATTTTCAACTTTTGTAGGCTCTCCTTAGCCATAGCTATGGTCCCAGTACTAACCCAATGAAGCGCCGACCCAGCCATGGAAGCGTGTTTAATTTCCATGTACCCAGCAGAGAAATTGGCTCCAGAGTGGATTTTAGTGAGGATGACGCTAACAGTGTCGGGGAGACTGAAATCCAGCGTGGGCCCTTGCTGGCTGCACGGAAGGGAAGGCGACCAAGTGTGCAAAGTCAAATGAGCCATAATTCTCGTCCTGCTACTCCAAACTACATGCAGAACAACAAGTGGAACAGCACAGAGGATTGCAATGGGGTGGTTTCGCTGATGGGAGGTGGCATGGGAATTCCGGATCTACAGGTATCCGATAATGCCGGTATCGGGCGTACCGGCATTATCGGATTCGACCCGGTAATCCGGACCCCGGTACCGGATTTCAGTGTACCGTTTTTTTTTACATTGCAGCCATTTAAAAATGGCTGCAATGTAAAAAAAATTAAAGCCCCAGCAAAACTGTTTTTTTTTAAAAAAACCTCCCCCGAGTCCAGGCTGCGTGGGTGGAAGGGGGGACACCCCCCACCCACCCTGCCCAGCCTGGCTTTTTGTTGTAAAAGATAGAACAGCAACAGAGTGAGACCCCGAGGCGAGCCCCCCCCCCAGCACCAGCGGCCGCGGCGTCCCCGCAGCCGCAGGTAAGTATGACCCGATCCCTGGGGGGGGTGGGGGTGTTTAACACCCCCACCCCCCCCAGGGATCACCCCTACAGCGCGCTTGCCGCTTACCTTGGGGAGCTCCGGCGGCGGCGGGCGGCCCGGCGGCTTCAGCGCCGGCTGTGGCTGCCGGCGTCAGGACGCTGTAGGCCTTCCGGTGCACTTCCGGGTTTCACCGGAAGGCCTAGAACGTCCTGAAGCCGGCAGCCACAGCCGGCGCTGAAGCCGCCGGGCCGCCCGCCGCCGCCGGAGCTCCCCAAGGTAAGCGGCAAGCGCGCTGTAGGGGTGATCCCTGGGGGGGGTGGGGGTGTTAAACACCCCCACCCCCCCCAGGGATCGGGTCATACTTACCTGCGGCTGCGGGGACGCCGCGGCCGCTGGTGCTGGGGGGGGGGCTCGCCTCGGGGTCTCACTCTGTTCTTTTTTAAAACAAAAAGCCAGGCTGGGCAGGGTGGGTGGGGGGTGTCCCCCCTTCCACCCGCGCAGCCTGGGAGGGGGAGGGGGAGGAATTTATTCCATTGCTTTCAATGGGGACACAGCGCCCCATTGAAACCAATGGATTAAATTCGGTACCGGTATACCGGATTTAATCCGGGAATCCGGTTTTCGTGAAACCGGTAACCGGTAAATCCGGTAACCGGTAATGGGCCCGGGGTCCCACCACTTGTAGCGAAGGGCTACTGCTCCCTCCAGTAATAGAAAAGAATGGAAGAGGTGATGTGGTAAGTGAAGCATCACTTAAAATATATATCATTCAAATTAGTTTTTCTTAAGGTTTTCTGTGATATCTTTAAATGTTACACATTGCTGAGCCTCCACTAATACACAGCCTCTGGTTATGTTCTTCTGTCTGTTATGCCATTATATATCTGTAATTCAGTGACATTGGGTGCTTTCAAACATGACGGTGGCCCACATTGCCACGGTTTCCCCTGCTTTGGCATGGGGCCCACCATCACTTACAAAAGCAGCCACATCCCAGGCACCAGTTGTTTGCCCGGGATTGATCCCGACCACGGCAGGGGCTAGCCCAGGCTGTGACTCAGGGAAGTCTCTGAGTCCCAGCTAATGCTAGTCGCCGCCATGGCTGGGATCCGGCTGCGTGACCAGGAGTCAAACAGGCTTTCGCATTTGAAAGTGTACTTGACCTAACCTGGTTGAGGTTCCCACCGGGTGCCATGGCTGCCTGTCCGGGGAGGTGGGGTACTGCACCCAGCATGGAAGCAGGGGCTCTTCCCGGCTTCCCACCCTCCCTGGCGGCCAGGCCCCTGTCACTTCAGTTCAGGGACCTGGCTGGATCCTGACCGGGGTGGCGGTCCGACCCCAGAGGGGGTAAGTGTGTGGTAGTGATTTGGCGCTGTCAGTGACCTCTGAAGACACCCAATGACAGCAAACGTTTGGACCTGGGAAGGAATCACGGGCTGAACTAGTTACCATGTACAAAAGTAAATGCAACTCTACTAAAGCCAATGAAGTATAACTGTCAGCAGTCAATTGGCCTCATGGGATCATTATTTCATAGATTTTAAGGTTAAAAAATGACCACTGAGATTATCTAGTCTGAACTCCTATACAAATGTGCTGCTGAATTTTCCTCCAATTATTAATAAATGAAGATCAGAAAAACAATTCAGATAATGCATATATTTCAGAAGGTCATTTAGTCTGGATATACAATCTGTAAGTAATGGAGAATGTACCACCTCAGCTGTCAGGCTGTCAGGTCAGTCATCCTAATCTTTGAAAAATGTGTGCTTTATTTCTAATTTAAATCTGTTCAGTTCTAACATACTCGGCTGGATTAAAGCGCGCTAAAATTGCCAATGTCTTCTCCTGTGAAGGTACTTACAATACTCACCAAAATCAAGTCCCCTCTGAACCGTTTTTTTCCTGCTAAAATTGAGCTCCTTCAAGGCTGTTTTCACACAGCGCCACTGGGTGTGGGGATGGGTGTGCACCGGTGGTGGATGGAGGTGGGTGTGCTCCCTTTCCCACAGGCGCACAGTACACCCATCTCCACCCACACAGCCTCCTCCATTTTGTCGGATGGTTCCATGGGTGGGTGACGTGTGGAGATGGGTGTGCCGGGAGCATACACCTACCTCCACCCACCGCCCATGGTGTTTCCATTGGCGCACACCCATCCTCCCACCCACCGCTGCGGCATGTGCACGGATGCCTCCCCCCATTGCACACCCACCCGCACAACCAGCGGGGGTGGGGCATCTCTGTGGAAAAGGCCCAAGTCTCTCTCTGTAAAGCACATTTTCCTGATCTGAGATAATTTTTGACTTTACTCCCTGCACACACTACAATTTTTCAATCTTTTTTTAAAAAATAAAATAAAATTGGACAGTGGAACCACTCTTCTGGTAGTGGTTATCCTGTTTGTGGGTTTAAGTTATTTAGTATTCACAATTCTGCAGTTTACGTATCCAAGGATTGTATTAGCTGTTCTTGCCACAGTATCGCAGTGGGAGATCATGTTCAGTTGATTGTCCCGCTTTGACCCATAGGCACATTGAAAGTAAAGGAAGCACTGGGGACAATGGCTGTTTTTGCACGGACGACCCCCGTCCTCGCTGGTGTGCTGGGCGGGTGTGCA
Source organism: Sphenodon punctatus (assembly GCA_003113815.1). Taxonomy (NCBI): domain Eukaryota; kingdom Metazoa; phylum Chordata; class Lepidosauria; order Sphenodontia; family Sphenodontidae; genus Sphenodon; species Sphenodon punctatus. The sequence goes on from QEPC01001738.1 coordinate 89,569, forward strand.
GTGGTGATGGTGGTTTGTGTGCACGCCGCAATGGTGGGTGGGTGGATGAGTGTACGCCCATGAAAACACTACGGGTGATGGGTGGGGGTGCGTGCGTGCTCCTGGCGCACACCCATCTCCACCCATCACCCACCCATGGAGCCGTCCGACAAAATGGAGAAGGCTCCGTGTGTGGAGCTGAGTGTGTGCCCCTGGGAAAGGGAGCACACCCACCTCTACCTGCCGCCGGCACACATCCATCCCCCCACCCAGCAGGGCTGTGTGAAAACAGCCAGTGAGACTTACGGTTATTTAGGTAGTTTGATTATAAGCTCCATTTAAAAGTTCATTGCTTTCTTGAGCTTCCTTTTGGCTGGGGTGATTTTTTATAAAAAAAAAACTTGAGGAAAAGCAGTTAAGCTGATTTTGAGCATAACGTAATTCTTGTGACACTTTTTGGATGGTCTGGATAGAAATGTGAAAATTGGTGTGAACAAAAATCCTTATTAAGTAATGACTTTCTGTACCTTCAGTGTTCCAGTGCAAATTTATTTTGATTTAGTAAAGTTAAGGTTTCTAAAACTAAAGCTGGAACAAGAGGGAATGGGCTTATATTGCTACAAGGTAGATTAAGGTTAACTATTAGGAAGAACTTCCTACCTATAAGAAGTGTTGAGCAAGGCTCAGGGTGGCAATGGAATAGATTGCCTAGGGTGGTCATGGAATCTTCTTCTTGGATGTTTTCAAAACCATCAGGGCAATGTCTGTCTGTGATGCTGGTGGAAATTTGCAAGCTTTTGGACCTCACTGGGTAATTTCTCAGGCAAGTAGAAGTCAGAACTCCTTGCCTGAGGAAGGATCTGACCCTGTGAGGTCCAAAAGCTTGCAAATTTTCACAAAAAATAGTTGGTCCAATAAAAGATATCATTCAAACTACTTTTTCTCCACCTCTGTTGCTCGGGACCAACACGGCAACCACACGCTCTCTCTGAATTGCAATGCTGTGTTTAGAGAGCCCTGGTCGCGTCATCTGGAGAAGCTGGTGATGCGGCGTGGGCTATGGCTGGTCCAGTTTGGCTAATCTGGGCTAATGTGCGCCCATCCATCTGTTGGGCTCCTCCTAGTCCCACCGTGAGGTGAGGCCCGAAGGTCGGGCCCAGAAGAGCATGCTCAGTCTGGCTGCCAAACAGCTGATCAGGGAGGGGGTGGGGCTGGGTGAGCATGCTCCTCCGTACCCCATCAGCTGTTTGGCATCCACACTCAGGCTGGGTGACCATGCTCCCCTGGGCCCCCCAATCAGCTGTTTGATGGCAGCTCTTCCTAGGGGCCTGATCCTGCTAGGCAGCAGGGGTTGTGGAGACCTATTGCATGTGGACAGCCCTTCAGCTGACCTGTGCCGTGGAGGGACTTGAGATGGCAGCCCCCCCCACCCAGATTCCCTAGGGGGGGGACTGCTCTTTTGAACTTCCCTTCCAGCCAGCCCATAGTGAGACAGCTGCAGTAGCCCTCCATGGGGCGGTGCCCTTGTCCCATTTATTTTCACCCAGTGTCCTAAAGTCAGGTGAGATGTACCGCACTTTGGCATATAACAAGTTTTGTGGCATATAAAAAGTGCTGTCTGGAATTTGGTAAACTTGTCGTGTATTTTCCCTTTTTCTTTAGTGTAGCAGCATGGGTGTTTAAAGTGTTTTGAGATGAGACGAAAAGGATTAGGAATATCAGGAATGAAGTGGCTGTACAGCACTTTAACTTATTTATTCATTTATTTAATTAATTATTTTATTAATTTATATCCCTCCCCATCCTGCCTCCGGTATCTATACAACAAAAGATAGATACATAAAACCACAATAAAATATATAAATAAGTCAACAATAAAAAACTGGTGGGTATATATAGACTTATCCAACCGTGGTTCAAACAAACCATATGGAGTGGCTATATTTGAGTATGGTTTCAACCCAAAACCATGAAAAGGAGGTCTGCCTCCATGGCCCCTTTGTCCCTTTGACCTTTTGCTGAATCAGAGGGTGTTTTCAGAAGGACCGGGAGCTGCTCTGGGGCCGCTACCAGCTCTGCCCAGAGCCCATATCAGACAGATTGATGGTGTCCCCAGATTGTGGTTTTTCCTCTCAGCACCGCCCTCCCCTGCACCATAGAGTGTAGTGCAGAGAACAGTGTGTGTGGTGTGGGTGTGAAGAGAGGCAGTGTGGTGTAGTGAGTAATACTGGTGGGGTAGTTACCTGATGCTCTAGTCTGGTGCCTGCAACTCCATAGTGCTGCTGAACAGGGCAATGGATGAACAGGTGTGGAGTTGCACTGCATCCCACCCCAAACAAACGGACAGCAGCACCGCATTCAGCTGTTGTTCTGGGTCTGGATGCCCTGGAGCAGCCCCGGCCTGCTCCATCATGCACATCTGGTGGGTACCCTTCAGTTGGACAGGTGAACCCAAGGGTGACGGGGGCATTTATGGGCACCCCCGGAACCGCTGCCCCTCTCTTTTTACCCATAGTGGGCTGCAACCAATCACCTTCATTAGCTTTGGGAAAGAGGGATAGTATGGTATATCTCAGTCTAAACGATTACTTATTGCCTCTAGCTTAAGCTCATTTCTCTATCTGCATGCCATCATTCATATTCATGCCTACAGCTATAATCTATTAACTTCTTTAAACAGACTCCTTCCCATTATGAAGCCAGCAAGTTGCATTTGTCTCATCGTCAGTCGGTGGACTACATAAATGAGTCATTTCAAAGACAGAGGGCATCAAGTGCCGTCAGCACCATTACTAGCGTACTGGAAGGTATGCAGTTTCTCTTTCTTTCTGAGTTTAAATTTAAGCTCATGTTGGTGGGAATGGTTAAAATGCCACGTTATTAGGAAATGTCAGAATTAATGTTCCTTGTGTGAACTTAATTTGGCCCCCTTGTCACTATCCCTTAGGAATCAATAATCCTTAATTATCTGATCAGTCTAGAGCGCATTGATATGACCTGTTGAGAGCTGATCAAGGAGTATGGAGCTCAGCTCATGCTGCCTTCCTCCCTTACCAATGACGATTTTTGCAAGGATAGGTGGCATGGTAATCTGCTTTCAGACAACACTGTAACACAGGGGAAGGCAATGCTCTATTCCTTCCCTGATTCTCAACAGGCTGCGCACTCAACTTTTTATTCTGCTCTTCCCCTGCTTAACCCATTCTGCAGGATAACTTGCATATGATAATGGTAATCTTGTAGGTAGGTGAATGTTAAGGTGCTAGATTGGGATCCGTTGAAATCTTAGGCCGTTTTTAGACGAGCGCGGCGGCGCCCGCGCTTGTTTCCAAAAAAGCCGGCAGCCCATTCCACACGAGACGCTGCCGCCGAATACGCGCATGTGCGGCCCGACGCGCATCCATTTCCGGCCGCGTCTGACCAGCCTCGATCGCCGACCCGGTCAGTTCGCGCACGGAAATGGATGCGCGTCGGCCGCGCATGCGCGTATTCGGCGGCAGCGTCTCGTGTAGAACGGGCTGCCGGCTTTTTAAAGAAACAAGCGCGGGCGCCGCCGCGCTCGTCTAAAAACGGCCTTAGTTCCATTCCTGGTTCTCCTGTGTTGCTCTTGTTATTAATAGTATAATGTTACAGCAACAGTAATGTGCCTGGTTCTAACCACTGATTAGAGACTGGTTCCTGCCCCCAGGGACTTGGAATCTAGAATGGACAAGGGAAGGAAGGCAAGGGAGAGGGGAATTTTAGGGAGGGACAAGGATACAAGCTGAGAAGTTGCAATGCCAATGCACATGTTTAGCTTAGTTACAGAAGTAAAAGGGGAACCCTGAAGGACAGGACAGTAGAAGGATCAACAGGGGCCCATCTGTGTGGATGAGAAGCTAATGAAAGCCCGATGGAAGCTAATGTAATGCCGGACAAAACTATGGTAATCCATAGAAACATGGGAGTTGAGATAAGGTTGTATGGGCAAATTCAATATTGGCATTTTCCTTATTTTTGAGCGCTTTATTTTGCAACCAGGATGTAAGCTGTAATCAAGAGACAAGGGGACTGGAGCCCATCTATGTAGCTAGAACCCATTTACCTAAAGAGTTTAATGGAAAGTGGCTGTGAGTTAATTTGTGTGCTAACTCAAATGAGTGCACAAGGACACACCTTCTTGGATTAATCATGCACTGGTTGGTTATTGACTGAAAAGTTAAATACATGGTTAAGGTCAGACTATAGCAAAACATTTCATTTAGATATTATATTATTATTAATTATTATTTTATTATTATTCATTTGTATAGCACCAGTAGTGTCCCTGGTGCTTTACAATGGTTATTATTAGAGACAGATCCTGGCCCAGTAGGCTTGCAATCCAAGATGGACAAGGGTGAGGGGAACACAGACACATACAGATGGAGAACTAAGGCTGACATCTGCCCAAGGCCACCCAGTGAGTTCATGGCTAGAGCAGGAGTCAAACTCTAGTCATGAACTAGCCTTTGTCCCTCCCTATGTTCCCCTCTCCCTTGTCTCCCCACCTTGTCCATCCTAGATCCCAAGTCCCTGGGGGCAGGAACATAACATAAGAACATAAGAAGTGCCATACTGGGTCAGACCAATGGTCCATCTAGCCCAGCATCCTGTCTCCGACAGTGGCCAATCACGGTGGCTTGGGAGAAGCACCCAACAGGTCACAATGGGGGATCCATTCTCTGTTGTTTTCCCCCAGCTCCTGTCATGTTCCCTGATCCTGTCTGGCTAACAGCTGCTAATGGACCTATCTTCCAGAAATTTGTCCAAACCTCTTTTAAATTCAGCTATAGTGCTGACCCTTACCACAGCCTCTGGCAGTAGATTCCACAACCCAATTATACACTGAGTGAAAAAATATTTTCTTTTATATGTTTTAAACTTGCCACCCATGAGTTTCATGGCGTGTTCCCTAGTTCTAGTACTAGCTGAGAGGGTAAATAACTGCTCCTTGTTTATTAGTTCCACACCACTCATGATTTTATAGACCTCTATCATATCTCCTCTCAGTCGTCTCTTCTCCAAACTGAAGAGCCCCAACCTACCAAGCCTCTCCTCATACGGGAGCCCTTCCATGCCCTTGATCATTTTTGTTGCCCTTCTCTGTACCTTTTCTAGTTCAGCTATGTCTTTTTTGAGATGGGGCGACCAGAACTGCACACAATATTCGAGGTGCGGTCGCACCATTGATTTGTATAGAGGCATTATGACATCCTCAGTTTTATTCTCTATCCCCTTCCGAATAATTCCTAACATTCTGTTTGCTTTTTTGACTGCTGCTGCGCACTGCGCTGTGGATTTCATTGTATTGTCCACAACCACCCCCAGATCCTTTTCCTGAGTGGTAACTCCTAGCTTAGTACCCAGCATTGTGTACGCATAGTTTGGATTATTTTTCCCTACGTGCATCACTTTGCACTTGTCCACATTAAATCTCATTTGCCATTTAGATGCCCAGGCACCCAGTGTCGTAAGATCCTGTTGCAGTTCCTCACAGTCTGCTCGTGTTTTAACTACCTTGAATAACTTGGTGTCGTCTGCAAATTTGATCACCTCACTCTTAACACCCTTTTCCAAATCATTAATGAATACATTAAACAGCACCGGTCCCAATACAGATCCCTGAGGCACACCACTTTTTACATCTCTCCATTGTGAAAACTGACCATTTAGTCCTACCCTTTGCTTTCTATCTTTTAACCAGTTTCTGATCCATAGTAAGACACTACCTCCTATCCCATGACTTTTTAATTTTCTCAAGAGTCTCTCATGAGGGACCTTATCAAATGCTTTCTGGAAATCCAGGTACACTATATCTACTGGGTCTCCCTTGTCCACATGCTTATTTACACCCTCAAAGAATTCCAACAGGTTAGTGAGGCATGACTTACCTTTACTAAATCCGTGTTGACTCTTCCCCATTAAGCCATGTTTGTCAACATGCCCTGTAATTCTGTCCTTAATGATGGTTTCCACCATTTTCCCCGGCACAGACGTCAAGCTTACTGGTCTGTAGTTTCCAGGATCGCCTCCGGATCCCTTTTTAAATATTGGGGTTACATTTGCCACCCTTTGGTCTGTTGGTATATGCAACATCCACAAGTTAATGCCTGCTGCATTAAGAAAAGTAATTGGCTATAGAGCCACCAGATGGCGCTGCTAAGTTTATGTGTACATGGAAGGGAGATGGGATTTTACAGTTGAATTCCTTTGTGTAACCACTCCTTCTTCCTTTCTCTCTCATTGTCTCAGTCTCCATTTTGTCTTACTATTAGTTAGATGTAACTAAGGATCTGTGCCTGGAAAGCTTAAGTAAAATTCTATTTTAAACCTTCAGCTGCATTTGTCCTCCTTACTGATTGCGAATCAGTTATTACTCTGCAACACAGTTCTCGGGTACAGTGGCAGATTTTAGTGACAGGTTACAAATTAGTAACAGTAGGTCTGCGATTTCATATCTGAGTTCCTTCAGAACTCTGGGGTGAATGCCACCTGGCCCTGGTGACTTGTTGGTATTCAACATCCTCCAACGACACATTGATTTGTAACAGCTCTTCCAATTTCTCACCCACAAAGCAAGGATCCGGCGTGGGTACCTCCCCAAAATCCTCCGCAGTGAAAACCGTCTCTAATCAGTCTCTAACCACTGTTTAGAACCAGGCACATTACTGTTGCTGTAACATTATGCTATTAATAACAAGAACAACAGAGGGGAACTAAGATTTCATTTCATCTAGCACCTTAACATCCACCTACCTACAAGATTCCCAGGTCCATGTTCAGAACCTTACCTACTACACCACACCGGCTCTCTAGGTTGCCCAAGGGCACCCAGTGAGTTTATGGCTAGGGTAGGAATTCAAACCCTGGCTTCCTAGGTCCAAGTCCATCCAACACCTCATCCACTACACCACACTGGCTCTCAATATAGTCAATATAGCGTAACGGACAGACAAGGCAAGCAGAATCCTTACCCTAATTCAGGTGACTTTAGGCTTGGGGAGGCAGGAACTTGGGAGGGCTGGAGAGACTCCCCATTCACCTGCATGTCCTCTTCCACTGACCCTTCCCCAAGCCAGGGGTTTTATACATTTCTAGGGGTAGGGAACACCTTTCTTTTCTAGGATGGCCTGTCGGTCCATTAACGTGATATTGACTTTCCTGTTTTTAACCATGAACACCCCCCAAAGTTCTTGGCAAGAAGACTTGTTTACAAAGCATTCTGTTCTGCTATCAAGACATGGTGATCCTTAATCTGGTGGATATTTTCTAATTATTCTGGGAATGGGATCAACACATTTCAATTGGCCATACTGGGCAATTCGAGCTACACAACAGCTATGTTTGCTCAAGGTAGCCAAGTCCAGTCTATACCATTCTATTATTATATCCTGTAAGTAAACTTGCATAGGGCTTCTCTGTCCAAAATGGGACTTAACACTATGATCATTAACAAAGTTATTAAATCTGCAAAAATGTCAGCAACATATTTCTTAATTTTTACCACTTTGTTTTTGTTGTTTTTTTTCTGAGGGGGGTGGGGAATCATTCATATATTTGAAATTTATTTTGAAAAATTTCAGTCAGCTGCACTTTGGGTTGAATTTGCAGAACAGGCAGCTAGACTTCCTCTCGGATGTTTTGAGGGAAGGTGGGTGATCTCACTTGGTTTTCTTTGTTATTCAGAACTTGAAGAATCACAACAGAAATGCCCTCCGTACTTGAAACATTTTGCCCTAAAATATCTTATTTGGGACTACTTCCCCCTTTGGTTAAGAATCAAGAACAGAGTGAAGATTTTTGTTATGAATCCATTTACTGACCTCACTATCACTGTTTGCATTGTGATGAATACTCTTTTCATGGCACTAGATCACTATAAAATGACGTCCAGTTTTGAGTTCATGCTTTCTGTAGGCAACCTGGTAAGTGAATTCAGTTAAGATACTCTGCATTATTTTATTTCTGTTATTACCCGAGGGGCGGAGAGGGAGGGGGAGAGAGAGAGATACATCCATTAGGTCTAGAAGGAGAGTATGGTTGTGTTGGACTCAAATACACAGAAGACTCCTTGATTGCTCTAGCTGGTCTGGTCTCAAAGGTGGTGCTGAGATCATCCAAACTTATTGTTTTGGGTGATTTCAACTATACGCCGAGGCCAGCCTTTTAAGGGCAAAGCAGGAGTTCATGGCTGCTATGACAATCATGGGCCTGTCCCAGATTATATCTGGCCTGACACATGATGTGGGAAACACCTGGAATCAGGGATTCTGATTCTCTGGGGTGTTGTTACGACACCATTGTTATGGAACCTTCTGAAGACTCAGATCCTGGCCCTCCTATGCCCTCATCGGGGTGGTGGACTGGTTCAGTTGGACTGCTCCCAGAGATTAATGGATCCAATTGGTTTCCAGAGCTCTCTGGAGGATATGCCTACTGACTTGATAGCTACTCTGTCGATGACCTGGTTGCTTTGTGGAATTACATCTTAACCATGGCCATCAACACAGTTCCACTCCCACCGCTTCAACAGCGAAAATTTTCCTGGGATACAGAGGATCTGAGGCAGTTGAAGCGGGAAGGGAGGTGGTTTAGAGCTCAGGTGGTGCTCAACTCACGCTGAAATGGACTGATTGTGGGTTCTAAGGCCGGTGGGGTGGTAGGTGGGGCCAGGCCAATGGTAGGCAAAGCCAATGGTGGGCAGGACAAACCAGAATTTTTAAATTAATATGGAATTTTACATCCTCAGTTCCCCATTTGTAAAAATATCTGTAACAAATGGGAATGTGTGTGTGTCTGTCTCTTCCTGTGTTCACCTCACCCATGTCCTCCTTAGATTGTAAGCCCACTGGGCCAGCTATTGCCTCCAACAACAGCAATTGTAAAGTGCCAGGTACACTGCTAGTGCTATATAAATGCTTAATAATAATATCCTTGGTAGGTTGGGGCTGTTCAGTTTAGAGAAGAGACGACTGAGAGGAGATATGATAGAGGTCTATAAAATCATGAGTGGTGTGGAACTAATAAACAAAGAGCAGTTATTTACTCTCTCAGCTAGTACTAGAACTAGGGGACACTCCATGAAACTCATGGGTGGCAAATTTAAAACAAATAAAAGAAAATATTTTTTCACTCAGCATATTATTGGGTTGTGGAATCTACAGCCAGAGACTGTGGTAAGGGCCAGTACTATAGCTGAGTTTAAAAGAGGTTTGGACAAGTTTCTGGAAGACAGGTCCATTAGCAGCTATTAGCCAGACAGGATCAGGGAACATGACGGGAGCTGGAGGGAAACAACAGAGAATGGATCCCCCATTGTGACCTGTTGGGTGCTTCTCCCAAGCCACCGTGATTGGCAACTGTTGGAGACAGGATGCTGGACTAGATGACCATTGGTCTGACCCAGTATGGCACCACTTATTATTATTATTATTATTAACAAACATTTATATAGCGCCAGCAGTGTACCTGGCACTTTACAAAGTAATAAAATAGACACGGTCCCTGCCCCTTGGGCGTACAATCTGAGAGACAGGAGCTGAGGGAGAGACTTAGGAAGGGGAACAGAGGGAGAGACAAGGGGTCTAACACTTGGCTTGGTTACGATGAGAATGACAGCAGGCAGGTCCATGTTGCAAGGATAAGGGTAAACCGATTGTAGGTATAGGAATAGTGGCTCAGCAGAGCAGAGCGAAAGAGGTGAGTTTTAAGGAGAGATTTGAAGGTATGAAGGGAGGGGGCAAGGCGGATGTGGACAGGGAGGGAGTTCCAGGCATGGGGGGCAGCAAGTGAGAAGGGACGAAGGCGCTTAGGGGAGCAGGGAAGGCGTGGAAGGGTGAGAGAAGGGACAGAGGAGGAGCGAAGTGCATGGGCTGGAGTATGGAGGGCGATAAGTGCAGAGAGGTAGGGGGGAGCAAGGTTGTGAAGACTTCTTATGGTCTTATGTTCTTATCCAATTAATAAAAAACTCACACTGAATACAGATCTTGGACTCAAGGCAAGGGTTTATTAAACTGCAACCAAACACACCCTCAAACACACCTTAAACCGCAACCGAAGACACCAACAGAGCCAAGTAAATTTTATTGTTTCTCAACCATAGGTTACAAAAAAGGTATATAACAACAACACATACACAAATTTAAAACATCAACACCAAATTGAATCAGATAAAAAACAAAAATAAAATCCAATATCTGCATAGACTATACAACTGTCCCCATCCTAAATTAACAGATAATATACTCTTGACCTCTGTGTAATTATCCCATAGTAAGATACACATTCTAGAATTAACCCTAGCTCTTTAGCGGAGCTTGAGTGCAGGAAACTCTTGACACCTGAGGAATTGCCCCACAACAGGACACATGATCTCTAATTTACCCTAGCCCTTTAACAGAGCTAGAAGTGGGAGGTTCTTAACCCCTAAGTGATTATCCCACAGTAAAGTACACAATTTCAAGTTAACCTTAGAGCTTTGACAGAGCTTAAGTGTGGAAGACTCTTGACCCCTGCAAGATTATCCCTCCAAAGGATACACGATCTCTAATTAACCATAGCTCTTTAATGGAGCTAGAATGAGGGAATCTCTTGACTTCTGGATAATTGTCCCACAATACGGTATAAAGCACCTACAAAAATTTGTGGTAGCCAAAAATAATTGTTTACAGGGACCTTTATTGTCTTTGAGGTTAACAGATCCTGACTTCAGGCATGCTGACTACCGAAGTAATAAATACTACCCCACAGCTGGCAGTATTCACTCCTAGAGCTTCATAATGATAGATCAGCTGATCGTCCTAGCAGCCTGCACCTCTTAGTAGCCAGACCATGTGACAAATTTGCTACTTTTAACTGTAATTCGATACTGGGATTGGCCAGCAGATAAAATAATTTCAAATGCATGTCCCAGTATGTTTTCCCTTTCATGAGAAGGTTCATATATTTGGAACAAATTTCAGCAAAATGTGGACGGGCAAATAAATAATGTGGTAGGTCCTCCACTTGGAGATTACAAAAACAGAATCTCAGTTCATAGGGGATAGCATTGTACCTGCCCTCAAGCACTTTAGATGGCATCATTTGGAACCTTAAAAGGGTTAAAGCCCTTCAGATTGTATAGTTGCTTAAAGGAAGTGAGATAGGATTCACATTGAACAAACGAGCCAAGAACTCAACTATTAAATTCTTCTTATCCTCCTCCGCAGCTTTGCCTCGTCAGCCTAGCACCTTGAAGGGTTTCCCCTGCACTCCATGTACAAGCAAACATGGGAAAAGGGGAAAGAAAGCAACCAACCACCAGCAGGCATTGTGTTCAGTGGGATGCGTACCATAGCAGAGAATCTTAGAGTTGAAGGATCCCTCAGAGGCCATCTAGTCTACCCCCCCCCCTGCTCAATGCAGGAAATCCACAGCTACAGCATCCCTGACAGATGTCCGTCCAGGCTCTGTCTGGAAAGCTCCAGCAAAGGAGAGCCCACCACTACCCTAGGCAGTGTCTGGTCCACTGTCGAACAGCTCTTACTGTTAGGAACTTCTTCCTAATGTTTAGTCGAAAGCTGCTTTCTTGTAATTTGAGCCCACTGGTTCTAGTCTTGCCCTTAGGAGCAACAGAGAACAAATCTGCTCTATCTTCTATGTTACAGTCCTTCAGAGATTTGAAGACAGCTACCATGTCTCCCCTTAGGCCATTTTTACAAGAGACAGTCCCACTCATGCCCACACAGATCCACTGCGTGGACATGAGTGGGTGCTGCCTGTGTGCATGCTGCTGCGGCCAGTGAGTGGGGGTGCGTGCGCACTCCCATGACCCATGCATCCCCACTCAGGAGCAACTGGCAAAAACGGAGGGTGGGATGTGGGCGGTATCGGTGTGCGACTGGGTGCACTGCCCTCCCCGCACCGCCCCCACTGCCACCAGTCCCCCCACCGCACCTTGGCTCATATAAAAACAGCCTTTTTCTTCTCTTCTCCAGGCTAAACATACCCAGCTCCTTCAACCTTTCCTCATAGGACTTAGTTTACAGACCCCTGACCAGCTTTGCTGCTCTTCTCTAAACCCGTTCCAGTTTGTCAGTGTCCTTCTTAAAATGTGGTGCCCAGAACTGGACACAGTACTCCAGATGAGGTCTGACGTGTGCAGAATAGAGTGAAATTATTACTACTTGTGACCTGGACACTATGACCCTTTTTACACAGACGCTCTAACACCCATAAAATGGGTGTTACATTTTATTATACATGTTGCAGGGGACCACTGCAGCCAAACCCCATGGGCCCTGTGCACACATGATGCCTCCACCCAATTCCTCTGGGTGGAGATGGGTGTTGGCCGGTGGGTGGGGAGCATTTCCCTGGGTGGAGATGGGTGGGGATGTCTGTGTAAACGCCATTTTTGGTGGGTGTTGGTGAGTGTTTGCTCCCGGCCAACACCCATCTCCACCCACACCCACCCACAGAGAAAGGGACACCACTGCCAACAAAATTGCCCCTTCATAACCAGGAGGTGGGGCGGTGGGAGTGAGGGACAGACTTAGGCCATTTTTACACAGACGTGCCTCCACGCCGTTCGGTGTTCGGACGGGTGTTTGGGGGAAGGGGTGGGTGTCCATGTATACAGCCGGTGGTGAGTGGGGAGATGAGTGTCCACTTGGTGTTAGCCCGTGTGAACATCGAGCGGGATGGGTGGGGGTGCATGCGTGCTCCTGCGAAACACCCGCCTCCACCCATCGCACTTCCACCTCCACCCACAGAGCCCTCCGGAAAACGAGGCGGTTCTGTGGGTAGAGGTGGATGGAGATGGGTGTGAGTGTGTGTGTAAATGGACACTCACCCACCTCCACCCACTGCGGCAAAACACCCATCCCCCCCCCCACCACCACCTTTGTCCATGTAAAAACAGTCTTAGAAAGTAGATAATATAGGAGTTAGGGGCTGGGAGAGGGGGGAGTTTCCAGTTTTACTGGGTTTCTAGGAAGTAGCTCGGGAAGGCTCTCTGTTGTGCCTTGCGGTCTGAAGGAACGTTGCTTGCTAGTGGCTTGGGGCAGGCTGCAACAGCTGCAGGAAAGGGCTAACATGTGCCCCAGCCCTAAAACGTCTTGAAATAAGTTCTTCCCTTGCTCCCAATGCCACATGCTGCCTCCCTGGATTCCTCCTGCCTACCCTACCCTACCCGCATCTGCCTCCCATGCAGTAATCCCTTTTGCCCCCCCCCCAGCTCCCGAAAGTCCCCCCCCACATCACTGAAAGACTGCCTATTCTACCTTGTTCCATTGTGCCCCATGTGGCTCACCTGGAGTGTCCCCGTGCAGGTTCCATTGCCTACTCTTGTCCATAGGATGTGAGTGCAGATGGGTGATAGGGAATGATAAATGCAAGTCAGGTATTACGTATGATGAAAGCAGTCCTTTGGAGGATGCTGTTAAGAGAAAAACAATTGGTGCTTCAAACGTTTAAAAGCAATGTTTCTTTCTCCATGCCTGAGGAAGGGCCCACTCTGGCCCCAAACCTTGCTTGCTGTCACCCATAGAAGTTGTTGCAATAAAAGAGATCATCTGAACTACTTGTGTCTATCTCTATTATTATGGATTCCCAAATGTTTCTTTTGGTTTACACCAATCTAAGGGAGTTTTCACACAGACACTTATCCCGGGATTGGATTGTATTACCTTTGTCATCCTTCAGCAATGCATTGCAGAGCACCAAGTTCAAATACCAGCAGAACAAAGGAATGAGAGGTCTGTCTAAATGCAGCATTCAGTGATTTGTAATCCTGGGATCACTGAAAAATCTGGTGTTTACAAAACCTCTTTTTTTGAGGTTTTGTAACATTGGGATGTTAATCTATCCTGGGATTAGGTCAGTCTAAATGACTATCCCGGGACAGTTGACTATTAGGGGTTTGCACCAGGGTCGCATGCCATTTTTTGTTTTTTGTTATAGTTTTCGTTATTAAAATGTGTCATTTCATTTTTGTTAATAACAAAATGTCATTTTTCGTTATTGTTGTCATTATTGGTACCGATTTCAAATGAAGATTTCATTTTTGGTATCGGTATTGGTATTGGCATACACACAATGTCTAGTTTTATTTATATTATATACAGAATCTAAGTTAAACCTAACCTATGTATAATACAAAATATTCCTATCATTCATCTATATCTATATCTATATCTATATCTATATCTATATCTATATATGGGATATACATATATATATCTATATATCTATATATATATATAAACACTGGATTTTTCAGTGATCCCGGGATTACAATCACTGTATGCTGTGTTTAGACAGACCTCTCATCCCAGGATTAATGCTCTAATCCTGGAATAAGTGTCCATGTGAAAATGCCCAGAGTCTTATATCAAGAGCTGATATCCTCTCTAGGAAGGTCTGTCTCTATGGTATCTAGGAGCACATGACTGTGGGGTGATTGTATTACCTCCGTCATTCTTCAACAATGAATTGCGGAACGCCAAGTTTAAATATCCACAGAACAAAGGGATGAGTTTCCATTTTCTTCAACTCAGAAATAAAAAAATGAAGAAATTCAGATTTTCTTCAATCCCAGAAATCAGTGCGCTGAGCATGGATGAAAACCACCTTGGGATATACATCCCAGAAACTCTAATCCCAGGAAAACAACAATGTGCTGTTCAAATGGACTATCCCAGAATAGATTTATACCAGGCTAGATATGTCCGTGTAAACAGGTACCACTTTGTAATTCCTGGATAACAATTCCAGGATAGTTTTCTCCTAATCCTGAGATAGTTTGTCCATGTGAAAACGCCCTATGTCATCATCCTTTTGTATGGAGTCAGTAGGTCTAACTTTTTTTTTGTTTTACTGAAAATGCATTATGCGAACAGAAGCTGAGTTTGCTGTTCTTACTTTCTTACAGTAATGCTGTTTCTTTACCTTTTGAAAGGTAATCCTGAGAAGAAGAGATGCTCACAGTATTTTTGAACTGATATCACTTACTTTTTTCATATTACAGGTTTTTACTGGAATTTTTATTGCAGAAATGGTTTTGAAAATCATTGCCTTAGATCCTTATTATTATTTTCAGCAGCGCTGGAACATTTTTGACAGCATAATAGTCTTCCTCAGCATAATTGAATTGAGTTTACCAGGAAGTAAAGGCAAAGGGAAAGGCAAAGGAAATGTGTCCGTTTTACGTTCCTTCAGACTGGTAAGGTCTCATTCTGCCCTCACCAAATGTTTTGCATGAATATCTTGGACAGGATTTCAGTAACCTACATCCTGTGCAAGGAAATTAATTTCTAATCTATAGCCTCTTATCAAGAGACAGGAAACTAATTTTGCCAGATTTCAAAACCACTTGGTATTAAAGTTTGACTCACATTAATGCAATACAGACATGCTATTCTGGAATCTGCGCATCCACAAACTTTGTAAATCTAGACCCTCCCGCTATCTCTTGGCAATAGAACATAACAGGGGAGGAGGATTCCAAAATGTCAGGACTTGAGGAGATGGGAGACTGGTGGAAGTTGGTGCTGCCGTGGTTCCTATTAGCAATTGCACTCAGCAACTCGAACTCCAGCTGGGACAAGACTGCAGCTCCCGAAGCTGCTTTCTGCCCCTGCATTTCTGAACCCTGCAAATGTGGCTATGAAGTGACCTTACAGTGTCTAGATTTCTAGCTGTCAGCTGTATAGCCTTTGCATTTCACTTGGTTTAAAAAATACGAGAAGAGGGAGATTTTAAGAAATCCAATGAGATGAGGGAGTGAAATCTGAAGAAGGGGAAGACTAAGGCCGTTTTTAGATGTGCGTGGCGTACACTCAGAATAAAATCACACCGCATGTAAATATTCCGTGCGCGGGATTTAAGCGTTCTTTTAATGCCGCGAATTAAATACCTCGACAAGAACGCGTGACCGGCTCTAACGCACAAAATGCTGCATCTAACTGCCGCATACAGGATATTTACATGCAGTGTGATTTTTATGCCACACCTAAAAGCAGTCTAATTAAGTGAGAGTGAGAGGCAGGGAAGGGGCCGAGAAGAATTTGAATTAAAAAGATAATATATTAATGCAGAGCAATGGCCACACATTTGTGCTAGTCTTTGGGGAATTTATCTGTCCGTACAATATGGCACAGAATTCTTTCCTGGGGAAAGGGAAGCTTTTTAAAAAAAATCAAAATTAAAGTAGAAAAGGGGTTTTTTTGCTTTGTTTTTGGCTTGTTTTTTTTTTAAAAAACCCAACAACAACCTCAAAGCATTTTGCAAATTTCCAAAATAATATTTTGGAGATTCCAGCTTAGTTTAGTTGCTTGCTCCTTTTCATTAACTATGACATGGTCCTAGATCTAGGGAAGTTGGGGCTCTGCATGGAACAGTGGTGTGGACCCCCCACCACAGCATCAGAACATTTGCACACAAAAAAAGCAGTACTTGGTTTTTGAACCTGTATGAAAATAAAATTCAGTGGATGCAATCCTGCCTAACCCTATTGAAGTCAATAGGACTTTCCCCATTGATTTCAATAGAGCTGGGATTGCACCTAGTGAGTGTAAAATTTGTACTTACTTAAACCCTTTTGCAGAATGGCCTTTTGTCTTCTCTTCCCCATTTGTACAATTGGAGAGTTGTATCTTCTTTAGATTGTAAGCTCTCGGGCAGGGACCGTGTCTATCTTCTTTTTTGTAAAGTGCCAGGTACATTGATGGTGCTATATAAATGCTTATAATAATATAATAATAGCCAGGGGCCTGTATGCATTGCGTTCCCCCAATTGCCACCGATGGGGAAAAAACAGTGAACAGAGATCCCTGGTCGAGCAGCTTTTTAGAAGGCAAAAGTAAAGATTTCGATCATGTTGATGCTGAAAGGGTCCATTCAGGATTGGGGTCTGGTTCTGCAAGGGGCAATACAAACATTGATTGATGGGGATGTCAGATAAATGGAAATAAACCGGCTTATATTCAGTGCAGCATAAACTGACTTTAAAACTCTCCATATTGCCTGGAGCTTTACAGTTTTTGCATTGTGTTTTTATCAATGTTTTAACAATGCAACATGAGGACTATCTTGTTTTCTTTGATCTAACATTCTGTTTTGTTTTTATGCAGCTGAGGGTCTTCAAGCTGGCAAAGTCCTGGCCAACCTTAAACACTCTCATTAAAATCATTGGTAACTCAGTGGGTGCCCTAGGAAACCTCACCCTGGTTCTGGCTATCATAGTCTTTATTTTTGCTATAGTAGGAATGCAACTTTTTGGGAAAAGCTATGTGGACAATTGCAATCTAATATGCAAAGACAAATGTTGTGAATGTCTACGTTGGCATATGATGGATTTTTTCCATTCCTTCCTCATTATATTCCGAATTCTGTGTGGGGAATGGATTGAGACCATGTGGGACTGTATGGTGGTAGCCAGCCAACCAATGTGCCTGATTCTGTTCTTACTGGTCATGGTACTGGGAAACCTAGTGGTAAGTTTTAAGTTCAGTTAACATGAGCAAACCAATTAACACGTTTATTTGTAATTGTTTATAAAATGCATTCAGTATGCAAAGAGAGAGTGCTCTAATTCTGGGGAGATTGCAATGTATTTCTTATATGTAATGAAGAAACAGAATTTCTGATTTAAGATGAAAACTTTTTTTTGTTCGTGTGATGGAATTCATGACTCCCACTGTAGGTGTGAAGAAGGAGTCTCTCAATCCCCAAGTCGGGAATCACAGAATGTCAGAGTTAGAAGGACCCTGGAGGGTCACCTGGTCCAACCCCCTGCTTGGATGCGGGATGACTGCAACTGCAACAACACTCCTTATAGATGTCGAGCCCTTTTTGAAAACCTCCAGTGACAAATAGCCTATGATCTCCCTAGGCCACTTTTTCTATTGACAAAAACAACTCTGTTAGGAAACTTGTCTCTCTCTAATTTGAGCCCATTATTTGTAGTCCTGCCCTCTGTAACAATGAATATACAGTACCTTCTTTTTGGTGGTAGCCCTTTAGATATTTGAAGACTGCTGTCATATATCCCCTTAATCTTCTCTTTGCTAGACTAAACATACCCAATTTTTTCAACCTTTTGTCATAAGATTTGCTTTTCAGACCTGTTATCATTGTTGCCCTCTTCTGAACTTTATCAATGTCTTTCTTAAAATGAGATGTCCAAAACTGGACACACTGGGATCTGATCAGTGCTGAATAGAGTGGAAATATTACTTCCACTGACTTAGAGACAATGCTTCTGTTAATACAACCAAAAATTGCATTAGCCATTTTTGTAGCTGCATCATAGGGTGATTTCAGACGTTACGGGGCCCTTTGGCCCCGTACCGAAATCACCGGCTTCATTCCCCGCCGGGGTCACCCCGTCACGCCATATCAGACGTGCCGGGAGGATCCCGGCGGGGAAACTGGGAGGGGGCGGGGCTGTGCGGCGCAATGTGCAGCCGCACGGCCCCGCCTCCTCCACGCACCCCGCCGCCTGCCCTCCGAGGAGACGGGCGGGCGGCAGGGCCATTGTGGCCGCTGCGTCGGGCCGTGGCGCGCGGCCAGACGTTACTTTTCATTGGTCCCTGCCTGGGGTCCGTTTGACCATGCTTCCCAGGACATTCCCCCGGCTAGCCTGGGAAGCGTGGTTCAAACTGACCCCATGTGGGGATTCACAGTGGCGAACATCTGGCGGCCTCCAAACAGACGTTCGAGACACGGTGACCACAGGTGGGTATTCACCGTGGTTCACCGAGATCTCGTAACGTCTGAAGACACCCATATTGTTGACTTCTGCTACATATTGTAGCAGAAGTATATATTTATTTAATTTATTTAATTTATTTATTTAATTTATTCCATTTATATGCCACCCCCTATGCCTATGGCATCTCAGGACGGCTTCCAACATAAAATAAACAATTTATCACAATATAAAAATATAAAAATCTACACAGATATTTAAAACAATTTTAAAATACCCCCATACAAAAATTTAGCCCACCCTCCCCTCCCCGCCTCTGAAGGCCTGGGAGAACAGCCATGTCTTGCAGGCCCGACGGAATGCCATCAGACTCAGGACCAGTCGTGCTTCCTCTGGGAGGAAGTTCCACAGCCAGGGCCCAGCCACCGAGAACGCCCTCTCCATTGTAGCCCCCTGCTTTACATGGGGGCCCTCCAAGAAGGCACCCCCGGTGGACCAGAGAGTCCGTCCTGAGTCATGGGGGGTGAGGTGGTCCCTGAGGTATCCAGACTGTACAGGGCCTTATAGGTCAACGTCAACACCTTTAACCTGGCTCGGCACATTACAGGCAGCCAGTGCAGCGCACGGAGCGCCGGTGTTATGTGCTTTCATCAGCTCGTCCCTTTTAGGAGACGGGCCGCCACATTCTGCACTAGCTGCAATCTCCGGGCCAGCATCAAGGGAAGCCCCACGTAGAGCGTGTTACAGTAGTCCAGCCTCGAGGTGATAAAGGCATGGATCAAAGTGGCCAGGTCGGGTCTGGAGATATACAGGTGCAGCGTCCACACCAGATACAGCTGGCAGAAAGCCGCCTTCACCACCACATCCACCTGCTGATCTAGACGGAGACCCATGTCCAATAATACCCCCAGACTCTGAACCTGCTGAGCCATGGAGGGGCGCACCCCCTCCACAAGAGGGCCCACCACCATCACCTCCGTCTTATCGGGATTGAGCTTCAGTCTGCTCTGCCATAGCCAACTCGCCACAGCTTCCAAACACTGAGATAGCACGGAGACTAGTTGTAGTTTTTAAGTCTATTCCTTCAAGTTAGAGTACACCACACAGCAGCAAGTTCAACTTTACTTAATTAAAAATTAAGAATTAATGTCTTGAGGCAGGTGGCAGCACAATCATATTTGTTTATTTATTTATTTCAATTTTATCCTGCACCCTCCTGCTCACAGAGCAGCTCGGGGTGGCATACAACACATACAAACAATTACAATTCATAATTAAAACATACTATTATTCACAATTTTTAAAATAATTTAAAATATCCTAAAAATACAAAAAATATACTAAAAGGGCAGAACCAATCTACATGCAATAACCATATGTGATATCATCCCTTAATAATCACTATTTATTATAATGCTCCCCTCCTCCCAAGACAAATGCCCCATCCCTGGGGGCCCCCCAAAAAAGCCAAGGCCAAGCTCCAGCTGGGTTCCCAATGTACTCACCCAGCAGGTCCGAGCCCAGACAGGGCAGGCTGAGCTAGGCAGCATCTCCTCCCCACTGGAGGACAGGATGCTGGGCTTGATGATGGACCCTTGGTTTGACTTGGCACTACCTAACTTGCTTCCTTGAGATGATTATTATTACTAAAATATTATCTATAAATAAATATAATCAAACAATGAAAAAGATTCAGTCTGACCACCAGCTGGCTGGCCAACTGCAAACTCTCTCAACTCTCAAGAACTGAAAGCCCATATAACATTACTGTTTCTGCCAGTTGCCTCTCCATAGATCTCCATGAAAGACTGCCCCAAGCGATCCTGGCAATGCATTGCTCTTTCCTATGAACACATAGTGGATGGCACTCTCTAGCTGCCCAACGCGCGTTCTGCCAAGTTTTGACCCTTACAGGTCTCCACTCTCCTGACTCCTCCTTCAAGGAGAGCCTCTGGCTCTCCAAGTCCCCTCCCAGGCAGGCTCCCTGCAAGTGAACCCCCCCCCACACACACACAGTTGCACATGCGCAGAACCTAGGAACAAGCTTTTGCATGCGCACTTCTCCAGCCTGCTCTAAATAGGAAGTTCAGAGTGCTGGAGCGGCTTGAAACAACCGCACCAGCCTCTGAATGCTCAGAGAGCACCGGGGACAGGATTAAAGGTAAGTGGTACTGTACTGGGTGCGTGGGGGCCAGGAGGGGCATTGCCCCATCCGTCCTAGGGGTGGCACCGTGCCTCAGTAGGAAGAAGCATAGCTTTGAAGATGAATCCAGGTATTGGTTGTCTATTACATGCAGGGACCCATGTTTGCTGTGTTTCCCCTGTTGCTGTCAATGGAGAGAACACAGTAAACCACAGCCCCCTGATTACATGCCAGGCCTGCTATTCTGGACTCTCCTGAAGTGAAATGCCTCAGGTATCATGGAGTTAAGATGCATACCCTGGTCCTGCCTCTAGTGACCAATGCAGAGGTGAGGAGCTGTCTTGGAACCAGAAAGTCATCTTAGAACCTGAAGTGCTCTCTGTTTTTGTCCTTGATCCCATACTAGCTAATTGTCTCAGTAGTGCTTACTCTGGTTTCCATATCGGCCCTCTGAGTGTGCTCAGAACCAACGCTATGGGATCCTACACTAGACTGTCCTCTATATCACCCCGACCAGCTCAGACCAGCTGATAGCCTCAGTGCTTCATGCCTTGATGTTGCCTTCATTGGTGCCTGGAGTGAGAGCTCAGCAGATGAGGTCATGAGGACAAATGCCTGAGGAACTGCTGCAGGATGCTCAGATGGTGCTACAGGAACATGAGCCCATTTAACTCCAGTGGTGATAGACAGGAAAATGTAGATGGAGTTAAACTTCTCACACCAATGTGCAGTGCGCTTTTCTGTGTGGAGCTCATGGCAAGTAAGGCAGGATGCGCCGCAGGCTCCTTTTCGTTTTTAAAAACTCATTAATTTTCAGGGAGTTTCATACTGTTTTTGTTTACTTTTGTTCTATTTATTAAAAATAATAATAACTTTAAAATGACTGCGTATGTGCAGTAATTTTTTATTTTAAAATTATTTTTAATAAATAGAAATAAAAAATAGAAACGAAAATGAATGAAATCAAACAAATGTCATTTGCTTATTCCTTCATTTTTGTTACCTTTGTAAAATAAATTGGATTTCACACCCCTAGAAGAAATCAAGGTTGGCTGATGACCTGCAATGCTGTGATATTTTTGAGGGCTGGAAATGACCTGTCTCTTCTGCCAGAACATGGTCATACTCTGATGTGAGTGCTACTTGGCTTTAAACTGGGACACAAAGTGCCAGATCAGCTTAAGTCAAAGCATATCTTGCTGAACAGGAGTAGACTATCTCTTGGAAGGTGAAAGAGATTGTTAAATGGGTCCAACTGAGGTTGCACCTAATGACTGGCTGTCAGCTGGCAGCAGCTATATGAACTACAGCTTTATTTTATTTTATTTGGTAAGATTTATATACCACCCTTCCTGTAGAGGCTCAGGACAGATTACAATAAACAAAACAACATTAATAAAATTAAAACAATAAAAACTCCCACCTACCCCTCAAAACTCCCCCCTCCCCCCACAACCCTCCCCCAAAACCCAACCAATCACTGTCCCCATCCACCAAATGCTTTTCCCAATAAAAATGTTTAACACCGCCTCTGGAAGAGGCTCAGGCTCATATGAACCTCTTAGGGAAGGGAGTTCCGCAAAACTGGGGCAGCAATCAAGAACACCCTCCTACGCACCCCTGCCTTATGGACAATGATAACAGACTGATTGTGATTGCTTCATAGACAAAATTGTTCATATGCACCAGGACTTGGGTGCTGCTGTTTTAACTGCAGTGTCAGAGTTTGGGGTTATGGAAGCTCAGTCTTGTCCTGTTTATTTGGATCAATTTCAATCCGTATCTTCCACTGATGTGGAGAATTTGCTTGGGGTAATGTGGGCAACCAGTTGTGAATTCAATTAGAGCCTTGCCCATCCTGACTGGTGAAAGCCAGTCGAGAGACGTTGGGGTTGTTTTTGGCTGGGGTTGACAATGCCTCTCTTCAGGGGGTAGGATGCTGACATTCTTAAAAATGCAGTTGTCTAACCTTTGCTTAAGAAGCCATCTCTGGATGCTGACTCCCAAGCCAGCTATCGCCCTGTCTCTAACCTTTCCTTTTTAGGGAAGGTTATTGAACGGGTGGTTGCCCACCAGCCAGGGGCGGCTGGTGGGTTTTGAGTTTGGAGGGGCAGTAAGGCCGGCTGGCAAGCCGGTGGGCGAAGCCAGGGGGACGGTAGGCAGAGCCAGGGGGATGGTAGGCCAGTGGCATGGCATAACGCAGCAGCAAGGAGTTCCCATGGTTAACATCGGATGGAAGAAAACACAATCTACATGCACATCAAGCTTAAAATAAATAATGTATAAACCCCAAACACAG
>QEPC01001738.1:118552-136454 GCA_003113815.1 Sphenodon punctatus
TGGGAGGCAATAATTTTGCCAAGGGACAGGGTGTAGATAGAGAAGAGGAGAGGGCCAAGGACAGAACCTTGGGGGACCCCAACCGAGAGGGGAAGGGAGGGGGAGGTCGACTCAGGGAGGGAGACATTAAAGGAGCGGTCAGAGAGGTAGGAGGAGAACCAGTCAAGGACAGAGCCGCGGAAGCCCAAAGAGTAAAGCGAGTCCAAGAGGAGCGAGTGATCGACAGTGTCAAAGGTCAAGGAGGACAAGAATGGAGTAGTGGCGCTTAGATTTAGCGACAACCCTGTTTAGGGCTCTGAGATGTCTGCTCCCTCCTCCCCTCTCTACATTTTCCCTCCAAAACCCAACTGCCACAACACTAATAATAACGACAACAATAATGGCTGTTATTTTCGTTATCATTGTTGTTATCAATTGTTGTTTTCGTTATTGCAATAACGATAATGAAAACAACAATATATATATAATGTTATTGGAATAGATACCGATACCAAAAATAAAATCTTCATTTGAAATGATACCAACAACGATAATGAAAACAACATTTTTAATAACAAGAACGATAACTGAAAATGACATGGGGGCCTGGTGCACACCCCTATCCATTAACCTCATACAGCCCTAGAATGTGCCCCCACTTTAAGTTTCTGCCCCACCCTCCCATCCCCGTTAGTACTTGTGCATGTTGGAATGTAGATGGGGAGGATGTGCCACTTGAATTTTCTCTGGCATGGAGGTAGCTCTGGATACTTCTTCAACCTGTTCTGCCGGGAGCTATGCCAAGATGGGACCTAGCCACCTTACTTATCTTGTTGGTCGTTTGTCTCACTCTATGTGGTAGTGCAGGCTCCTCTGCTACATGCGTGATCAGGACCTTATATCCTGATTTAAGAGGGCATTTGGTGCCTGTTCCTCTCGAGCCCCTGGCAGGTGGTGAGGTGGTCAAGGATTGGAGGACCCCTGGCCCCGTTTTGATGCTGTTGAACATGAGGTTGGGTGTGAATAAGTCATCTATTGTCCAAGAGTGGATTCTGGACCAGCCAACCCCGTGTGCATCATGGAGACCTGGCTCCATGAGTCGGTTCCAGTTCTGGTTGACCTTATTCCAGCTGGGCACTCAGTTCAGCACCAACTACGTCCGGAGGGGTGGGGAGGTGAGGTGGTGTGGTGTGGTGGCAGTTGATGGCAGTCTCCATTATTTTTAGAGATTCATGGTCTATTAGGCGGTATCTGATTCCGGTGCAAACCCTGTCTGGTATAGAGGGTCTCCATCTTGTGGTTGATTTTGCTGGAAACAGATTGGGGCTGCTGTTAGTGTACCATGCACCTACCTGTACTACGGCATCTCTGCATGTTCTAGCAGTGTAGCTGGGTGTGTGTGTGTGTGTGTGTGTGTGTGTGTGTCTTCCCAGGGCCACACAGGGGCACTGGGGTCTCTTCAGGGGAATTAGCTCTACCCCACTGCCGCACCTATTCAGCCCGGGCCTCGGCTGAATCCCCCTTCAAGGGAGGGGGCACCCTCCTATAGGACCCAACACAAGCTGTCCAGAGGGTAAAACGTACACAGTCTTTATTAGACTCAGTGTCCACAATCCCTGAGACTGCCGGCTCAGTCACCTCCACCCTGCAGGCCCAGGTCAGTCTCTCACAAGCTCAGGAGCAACACAACAACAACCCTCCCTAGTCCATCTAGCCAGGCCTCAAAGCCCCAGGCTCTGGTCAAGCCTTCCCCAGGCATGAGACTCCCTCCTGCGCACAGTCTCTCTCAGTACCTGGTTCTCCTCTCTTCAGCATCTTGGAGAATGTAGAGTGGCTAGGCTTTGTCAGGGAGATGTGGTCCCTTCAGCTCCCAGGCAGAGACTGCCTTCCTCGCTGCCTTCCAACCCCTTATGTAGCCAGAGTGGGCATGGCCCACAGCACAGCACTACTGCCCTTAAAGGGCCAGTGTCCTGACTACTCTGGCACCTTAGGATCAAGCCTGTTTTTCTCACAGACTGACTCCTTGGCATGGGCTAGCTTCCTCGAGACCCATGCACATGCGCACAGCCCACGGGCTGGTGCCCTCAGGCCCCTCTTAAAGGGGCAGCAGCTGTTCCCTGCTACAAGCAGATCTGGTGTGGGAGGTGGTCTTGTGGTCCCCGAGGGTTCTGGTCTTGGGGGACTTCAATATACACGCCGATGCCAGTCTTAAGGGGGCAGAGCATGAGAGCCTGGCTTCCATGGCCACCATGGGCCTGTGTCAGGGGTAAGTGGCCCAACACACAAGAGGGGACATACTCTGGATTTGGTGTTTGGCACTGACCTTGAGGCGGGGAATCCATTGGTAGGGTGTGTGTCATTGGTCCCCTTGTCATGGACGTATCATTACCTCCTGTGGGCCTGTCTCCTGATGCACATCTGCCTCCAGAAGAGTGCAGAACCTGTTCAGCTGGTTTGCTCTCAGAGACTTATGGAACCAGATGGATTCCAGAATGCTCTTGGGGATTTACCCTCCAATCTTGATGGCTATTGATTCAATGACCTTGTGACCTTTCGGAATACCTTGTTCCAGTCAAGGCGTCCACGGTGCCTTGACTGGACGGCTCCCAGGCATCTGCACCCTGAGCATTGGTGATGCAGGTCACCATGGTTTACGGAGGACCTGTGGTGGTTGAAGCAGAAGGGGAGGTGGTTAGCACGAGGGTGGTGCCATACTTATGCTGACGATGACAGATTGTGGCATAGAGTTAGTTTAAAATCTTATGCCGTGGCCGTGTGTGAAGCAAAGAAGAGTTCTTTGCTGCCATCACAGCATCCACAAAGTTGTATCCAGCTGAGCTTTTCTGGGTGTTGTGGGTGCTGGTCAGTCTAGCCTGTCTCCATCTGGAACTGGAGTTTTCCAGTGTTCCCTGTGACATGTTTATCAACTATTTCACAGATAAAACCGCTTGCATTCACTATGACTTCCACATTGCATTTTATATGGTGGGAGAACTAGAGGTTATGAATACCCTGACTTGCCAATTTTGTGGGATTAGTTTCAGTGGGTGTCACTGAAGGGGATGTGCTTGGGGAATTTAGAGCCACATCTTGAGAAATTGACCCGTGCCCATCCTGACTGGTCAAGGCTAGCTGGGAGATGTTGGTGCCATTGCTGGTGGGGGTGATCAATGCCTCCCTTCGGGAGGGCAGAGTTTCGGGGTACCTCAAGGAGGCTGTGGTGCAACCTCTGATCAAGAAGCCATCGCTTGACGTT
This sequence comes from Sphenodon punctatus, assembly GCA_003113815.1. Classification (NCBI taxonomy): domain Eukaryota; kingdom Metazoa; phylum Chordata; class Lepidosauria; order Sphenodontia; family Sphenodontidae; genus Sphenodon; species Sphenodon punctatus. Next base: position 121,788 of record QEPC01001738.1, read on the forward strand.
GCTTCAGGGGCACCTGGATGCATCAGTTTTCTGGATCCCTCACAGTCTGGCTTTTGTCTGGGTTATGGCGCTTTTGGTCTTGGTCGATTACCTTATCCGTGATTTGAACTAGGAACGGTCAACTCTGTTGATTTTGTTAGATCTGTTGGCTGCTTTTGACACTGTTGACCATGAGATGTTGGTGTCTTGCTTGCGGGATCGGGCTGGGGTGGGCAGAATCATTCTTGAGTGGTTCTGCTCTTACTTGGCTGGGAGAACTCAGAAAGTGATGCTGGGGGGACTTTTCTTCATTTCCCTGGGATCTCACACGTGGAGTTCCACAATGCTCCATTCTCTCCCCTCTCATGTTCAACGTGTACATGCAGCCATTGGGTGAGGTCATGAGGGGGTTTGGTGTTCAGTGTCATCAAAATGCTGATGACATCCAACTATACCTCTGGCTTTCATCAAATCCAGGCCTGGCAGTTTTGGTGCTTACTCAGTGTCTGGCAGCTGTGGGAGATTGGATGAGGGTGAGCCTTCTGAAGCTGAATCCTGACAAGATGGAAGTGATGCTGGTGGGCAGGGCTGACGGGGTTGGAGACCCCCATCATTGATAGGGTTCTTCCCTCATTGGTCCCTTACATTTGGAGTCTAGGGGTGCTCCTCAATTCGCAGATCTGCTTGCATGGTCAGGTGGTGGCTGTGGCGAGGAGCGAAGGAGCGCATTTTGCCAGCTACATCGGGTGCGATGGCTTCGACCGTATATCTCAGACTCTGACCTTGCCACCATCCTCCATTCCTTTTCATCACTCTAGATTGGACTACTGTAATGCTCTCTACATGGGGCTACCTTTGGTGATGGTTTGGAGGCTTCAGCTGGTGCAGAATGCGGCAGCTCGCCTTCTTACAGGGACGGGTTGCCGTGAGCATATAACACCGGTGCTTCATTCACTGCATTAGCTGCCTATAGTCTTCTGGGCCCAATTCAAGGTGTTGGTTCTTACCTTTAAAGCCCTAAACAGTCTTGGCTAAACAGTCTTGGCTCCACCTACCTGCGGTACCGCCTCACCCTCCTGGTCTTGGATCAGTCCCTGTGGTCAGCTGGAAGTACCCTTCTTGAGATTCCCCAAGTTTCTTGAGTGACAATGATGGGGAGGGCGTTCTCGGTGGCTGCCCCAAGGTTGTGGAACTCCCTCCCAGTGGAGGTCTGCTTGTCCCCAGATCTTTCCTCCTTCCATCGGAAGTGTAAGAAAGAACTGGCTGCTTTGCCAGCTGTTTGGTGAGGGAGAGGGGTAGTGGACGGATGGTGGGTTGGAAGGGAGGGGAGGAGATTTATTATTCTTAAGACTGCTTTGTTTTATTGTTGTTGGATTTTATTATGCATTTTATGGTTTTATTTGTTTAATTTATTTAACTTGTAAGCTGCCCCGAGCTCCCAAAGGGGGAATGGAGTGGTATATTAAATACTAAAATAAATATAAATAAATAAATAAATAAAATATTTTATGCGCACAACTAATTTAGAGCACTTGAACAGACATAAAATATTAAAAGAAGATATAGGGTATTTTCAGACGTTACGAGATCACAGTCAACATCAGTGAATCTGCACATGGTGAAAGTGATCCCGTAATGTCTGATGGGGGGAACGGATGTTCCCCCCCAGATGTTGACCACGGTCAATCACAGCAGGGAATCACATTCACCACGTGATCGGCGCTGGCCCGGCGGGTTCAACCGATCGCGTGGCGACTGTGATTCCACACCATGATGAACCAAGCCATCACGTCTGGACAGCAGTCACGGCCCCGGAATCCCCACCGGGATTCCGGGCCGTGGTCAATTTAGGTGGGCACTGCGGCTGCATTGGTCGCAGCACCCGCCCATCTCTCCAGAGGGCGGGCGTCGGGGGAGCATTGGGGGTGGGGGCGTGCGGCCACACGTTGCGCTGTGCGGCTCTGCCCCCTCCCCGATTCCCCACCGGGAGCCACCACCATGTCTCTTTGCCCGTGACACGGTGGCCCCGGCAGGGAATCATAGGTTTGTTTCCATGACGGGGCCAGTTGGCCCCGTCACGTCTGAAAATACCCATAGTAGAACTGAAAAAGGTCAATAGAAGGGCAACAAAAATGATCAAAGTTCTGGAAGGGCTTCTGTATGAGGAAAGGCTCAATAGCTTAGGACTCTTCAGCTTGGAGAAGAGATAACTCAACAGGCATATGATGGAAGTTTACAAAATCATGAGTACTATGGAAAACGCACATAGGTAGCTGTTAGTTAACCCTGTGAAATAATACTATAATGAGTAAGATACCCTTTGAAACTGGGGATTTAAAACAAACAAAACAGATTTAAATAAAACAGATTTAAAACATTTAAAAGAAAGTGCCTTTTCACTCAACATATATAAATAATTTGTGGATGTTGTTGTCAGAGGATCTGTGAAGACCAGTAATGTAACTGAGTTTTCAAAAGGACTGGATACGTTCTTAGACATTAGGCCCATAAATAGCGATTAGTCAAGCTGGTTGAGGGACATAATCTCTGAATGGGAGTAAATTGCAGATAATTGATTGCTCCATTATGACCTGCTGTGTGTACTACTTTGACTAAAGGTGGCCACTGTTGGGAACAAGATGCTGGGCTTCGATGGACAATTGATCTGAATCTGTAAGGCACTTATGTCACTTTCAAGTCAATGAGGATATTTACATACTGACCAATGAGGCATGCACTTAAGTATCTTACTGCATCAGAGCTTAGAATCCAAATCTCATTGAAGTCAATGCAGAAGTTCAGTTGGACTGCAAATTTATTTTATTGTCCTCACACACTCCCAAAAGAAAGGAAAAAGAAAAATATAATTAACCCATCTAAGGTTATCTTCAGCAGGAAAACCAGTTGCGTCAGAGAGGGGAGAGATACAAAAGCCCAGATGCCTGGAGTCGAGCATCTGAAGTTTCCGTTGAAGAGCTAAGCGAGCTTTACCCGGATAAACAATGGAAAGCTGAATCCTTGTCGTTAGAACAAAAAGAGGTAACACAAACCGTAAGACATTTCCAAGATTGGCTCATCTGGGATATGTTTTTGTAGCAGTGTTTTGAGACTCAGTAACGTTCATGAAACAAGAAACGTTGTCTTTCACATTTTGTATTTATTACATTCTTTTATGTTAATGAACAGAGACTATTCAAATCTTTGTATGTTAAGAAGTCCTCAGATAGGCAGGCTAACCATCCATGTCTTTATGCTTACTTTTTGTTATTCATTGTAACAGAACCTTTAGAATCCATAGTTATGTCCTGTTCATTTAAGAGAAAATATTTTGTCCCATTGGTTAAGAATGTGAAATTAATACAGGATCGTCCATGGATCACTGTGGTATGCATTGAATGTGTTCTTACTATTTTTCTAAGTTGTACAGAAAATAAATTTTGAGTGCCCAATCTGAGGCGCTGGTTCAAAGATCTGGGCTCCTCTGGTCAGAGTGGAAAAATGCCACATGGTCCATGCGTTCCTTCAAACCAGCTCAAATTGATCATGCTGTTGCACAGAAGCAGACCGAAGGCCGATCATTATTCATATACAATCATAAATTCATGAAAATTGCAATCTGTTCCTGAGCAATTTGAAGATAGAACAAGAGGCAAAATTCATTGAATAAGTGATTTGTTATGAATTAGCTGCTGAGCTGTACTTTTGTAAAGTGCTGATACATTGTCAGAGTGCTGATCCTTAAATAGAGAAAGTGTGATGTTATGCTTCATGTAAAGTATCACATGCATCTGGTCTACTTTTATTTTGTACATTTAAAAAAATATATATCTATCAAATGGGGCTAGGAAAACGATGGGTGCAAAGAGATGGACAGCAGTTCCATTTCTACCTGCGCCAGCCTGCTTCCTCCCTGGGTTGGCCGGTCCATGCAAAGCCACCATGGCCCACCAGATGTTCAAAGCAGAGCAGGCTGCTCTGGAACATCCCGGTGTGCACCACATGGAGCCCAAATGTGGAGCTGCTGTCCTTCTGTTGGATGGATCCACGGTGCGGCTCCACGCCCAACTGTCCCTTGTTCTGTTGAGCACCATGAAGTTGCAGGCGCCAGCATAGAGTGTCAGGTGAGTACCCGCAACTCTATGGGTGGCGGGGTGCCATGCAGGAAGACCGTGGTCCAGGGAAATGGCCAGGTCTATTGCAGATCCAGGTGGGCGTGGAGGCAGGCAGACATGGGGGCTACACCCCTGGAGCAGCTCTGGGGGCAGCCAGGCTCTGCATCAATCTAAAAGAACCCTTTTTTAAAATCCCAGTCTTTGTAAAAAAAAAAAAAAAAGTGTTGTGCTGGCTAGGACAGTGTTTTAAGGTCTGCCTGTGGCTGAGGTCTACGTGCTGTTGATTGCAGAAGAACTGGAGTCATTCCCATTTGCGGGCAGAAGTAGAGTGATCAATCTTGTTTCATTTTAGCATCATTTCATGTTCTCTTAGATTTCCTCTGGAAATGTTTACATATCAGGTCAGAAGGCCACTTCCAGGACTGTCTTTACGTTTACAGACTGAAGTTAGTTTTAACACATACATTTATGGTGTCTGGCTACACATGGTCTGGTATTTCCTAGCTTGGTTTAGAAGAAAGAACAGTAATCACAAATCATATCCTAAGAATCTATGAGTAAACATTCGTAGTAATAACTCCTTTATCAATAACTTTGAGTACTTAACTAAACTTTAATTTAGTTACAAATATTTTTTCTCAGTTGTAACTATTCATCAGTGTACTTATTCAGTTAATTGTAAAGCACGGTGACTGAATTAAGGAAAACTTGATGACTTATTTCATGTTGTGCAGAAGCTTGATATCATCAGCTCTTCAGAAGGCAGCACAGTAGATCTGACGAATCCTGAGGAGCTTCTGAAACAGATCGCTGAGTTGACTGATGAGTTAAAGGAGCCAGATAACTGTTTCCCAGAAGGTAAAGAGTTGCTTTGCAGTGTCAATACAAAGTGAGATGAACAGTCCAATAAACATTCTTCTCCATGATACTACTGAGGCACTCTGGCACTCAACAGTGAGGCTTTCTAGCTAATTGCATCAGTACTGTTTAATGAGAGTTTAGTAATACTTAGTACTTTCACCAGTAGATCTCATGGTCACCATAATCCATGCTTTCATTACCTCAAGGTAGGGGTGCGACACCTGGGAGAATACCAGATACTGGGTTTACTGATATCAGATCTCCCCAGTATCGGATTTACTGGTATCGGCATACCGGATTTTTAACATTGGCCGCTTTACCGTTTTTTTTACATTGCGGCCATTGACTTCAATGGCCGCAATGTAAAAAAACCGGTAAAGCGGCCAATGTTAAAAATCCGGTATGCCAATACCGGTAAATATCGGATTATCGGATAAATCTGATACACCTGATTATCGGGTGTATCGGATTTATCCGATACTGATATTCCCACCCCTACCTCAAGGCAAGATTACTGCAATGCACTCTACATGGGACTGCCCTTGATGACTGTTCACTAGTGCAGACCGCAACAGTCGAGTTCCTTTTGGGGGGTGGGTTGCCGGGAACACATTACACCTTTGCTTTATTCTGCACTGGCTTTCTATAGCTTTCCAGGGACAATTCAAGGTGCTGGGGTTTTTTAAACAAAGCCCAAATGGCCTGGGCCCCATACATCTGCATGCAAAGTAGTAAGAGAGTGATGTGGAAACTTTTCCTGGTATTCAGACTGCGTTTTCCTTAGAGGGCAAGATCAACTAAACTGTTGAATATACCTTATAAGATAAGCAGTGGAAACCCTGTCACTATGGCCATTGAAATCCAGAGTAGATGCATTACTGGAAAAAAGGACAAAGTGGGGACTAGTTCTCTACTGTTAGGGGGGATAGATGAAATGACCCTTTTCTGATTTTATAAGTTCAGTGACTCTGTGAGGCATTTCCCTGCTGTTTCCTGCCCTCTTCCCTCCCATCATGTTAGCTGTGCTTTGAGACAGTTCATCTTCCCTTTTGTTCCACAAGCGCAACTAGCAACCCTACATGACAGTATTTCACAGTCCTCAACAGTGTCAGAAAGGGACCTCACCGAAGAGTGCAAGGTATTCCTAAGCGCTGCGCAGAGTTACTTTTGTAGCCTGTCCTCCAATGAGGATGGATGCAGTTGAAGAGATGCAGTCAGGCTAGAAAGTTTAAAGTGACCACAGCTTATTCTCTGAACCCAGATTTTATTTTACTTTTTTTTGCTAACCCTAGGTGTTTACATACATTAATAAATTGAATGCTGGCACTAAATAAATAAATAAATAAATAAATAAATAACAATTTATTCCTCCTTTCAGGTGTTGCCCGACGTTTTCCTTGTTGCTCACTGAATACCACAAAGTGTCCAGGCAAAATTTGGTGGAATCTGAGGAAAACCTGTTATCGGATTGTTGAACACAGCTGGTTTGAAAGCTTCATCATATTCATGATTCTTCTCAGCAGTGGAGCTCTGGTAATTTACTCTTTTGTCAGGTTTGAATCATGCCTTTAAGGAGAGGAGGTAGTATCTATAATTTCATATACAGTCCATATTGTTTGCATAATGAGGGGAAAAGAGTGTATTTTCAAACTAGCTAGGAGAATAGAGGAATAAAATAATTATGTAATAGGGGAAACTTTGAATAAAAATAGATGTGACAGCAGTCCACTGTGGTCCGTTTTGGACCAGACCTCTCCTGCACATGTGTGTAGGTGTCGCCAGATTTTGGCCTGGGATTGCCTGGGGCTGTGTCCGCAGCTAGCTCAGGCTCTGAACTCAGAAAATCAATTCAATCAATCAATTCCGTTTTATTGCTTTGGCCTCAGCCATGACAAAAACATACATACACAAACAATAATACATATTTTACAAAAGGCAGTGAAGCTGCCAGACACTGAAACAATCAAACAGAGAGTACAACAGTACCATAAAATAGATAAGACAGTACATCGCTGTCACCACAGATCTGAAATGCAATACTTCAGTTACGTTTCATCTACGGTGTCCAAACTAATAGAGAAGACTTCAACATTAGCCATACAAGTTTCCATTGTTCGAGCACGGAATCTCACAGTCAACTCAGAAAATCTCCAAGGTCGCAGCCCAGGATAAGGCACACCCGACTTGGCCAAAGCAGGCCACAGTGGGCTATCACATTTGTTCCTAGGCCGCCAACCCGGCCCAGTTAGGGTCTACTATGGCTAGCTGCCATGGTTGCCCATTATGGTGGGGGGCAGGGCTCTGGACGCAGTTCAGGGGTGGAGCTAATTTGTTAATTCTCTTGGAACTGGAGTAAAAGTTACTTGAGCTGGCTTTTTGTGCCCATCTAAAAATAAACTCTTCCCTTGAAACCAGTCAGAATAAAATTCCTTGGTAGGGAGATGATGGTGTGTGTGTGTGTGCAAGTTACTAAACTGGCATGATTGTTAGGTACAGAGAAGGGCAACGAGAATGATAAAGGGTATGGAACAGCTACCGTACAAAGATAGGCTTGACAAGCTGGGTCTCTTCAGCTTAGAGAAGAGAAGACTGAGAAGGGACATTTTGAGTGGTATGGAACGAGTAGATAGGGAATGGTTATTTATCCTCTTAAATAGTACTAGAACTAGGGCACACTCCATGAAACTAGCTGCCGGCAGTTTTAAAACAAATAAAAGGAAGTACTTTTTCACTCAACACATAATTAACGTATGGAATTTGTTGCCAGAGGACATTGTCAGGGCCAGTAGCATAGCTGGGTTTAAAAAAGGACTGGATAAGTTCTTAGAGAGTAGGTCCATTAATGGCTATTGACCAAGTAGCTTACGGGATGAACTTCTTACGTTGGAAGCTGGGAGTGAACAATGGGGAATGGATTGCCCAGTGTGACTGTTGGTTCTTCTCCCACGTGATCGAGATTTGCCACTGTTGGAGGACAGGATGCTGGGCTTGATGGACCATTGGTCTGACTCAGTATGGCACTACTTATGTTCTTAGTGTACTGATAGGGAGTCAAAGTTTGTGTAATAATGTGTACTGAGGAGCCCTTGGATATATTTATACTCCTTTAGTTAAGAGAAACAGTGTGGTTGCTGAGCTGATTTCAAACGTAAGAGATGGAGATTATATAGTTCAGGTGTTTTTTATTGGACCAATTTCTGTTTTTCCATAGTTCTGACTTGCTACATGCCTTGTATTGCCCAAAAGCTTGCACATTCACCAACAGAAATTGGTCCAACAAAAGATACCATCTGATCTACTTTGTTTACATATTACACTTTTTTGTTGCTCCAGGATTTTGCAGAGTAGCTGTGCAGCATCAGCATTTTGAATATGGGTGTGCAATTCATTTTCATTATTGTGATAATGAAAATGAAATATAATAATAATGAAAACAAAAAGGAAAACAAATGTTCATTTTTGAAATAATGGGAAAACACTGAAAATGTATTTCTAACTATATCTTTTTTGTTTCTTGTTCAATTCTGTTGAAACTTGGAGAGAATGTACCCCCAATAGTGTGCACTATGTGTACCAAATCTAGGAAAATGTGGATAAAGAGAACTCATTTTAGAAGCAATTGAATGTTTTGATTTTAAGAAAAGCTGCATACACATTTCTGGCTACAACTTCTTTACCTTCCATCCAATTTGCATGAAACCTGGGAAGACTTTGTCCCTCCACAATATTAACAATCCTGCTAAATTTAAGAAAGATTGAATTAAAGGGTTTTGATGTTATAAGCCATTCACTTGGAAATTCATTTCTGGATATAACATGTTTATATTCCATCCTGGTTACAAGACATTTGGCAGGAATGTATCCTACACCTTGCATATCATCTCTGCCAAACTTCAGGACAATTTGATAAAGGGACCCAATTTTATAAGCAATTGAATTTGTCCTCTTGAAGACCTTTATTCATATAAATAGCAGCACATGCAGTACTGCCAGTTTGAGGCAGGCACCTGAAATGGCAGGGGGAGGGAGGCTGCTGAGGGAGGATGGGGAGCAACCCGACAGACTGACAGACACATTCACTGGCCAATTACTGCATGCTTCCAGCTTTACAGAACCAATTAGTGGTGGCTTCGAGGTGGGCATAGAAGGGACATAACTGGAACTTTGCGGATAGTATCCCAGAAATCAGGCAACATGGTTTACACATCCAGACTGGCCAATTATCATCACAATCACATCCTATAACACTGTGACAGAGGACATTAGAGAATCTCTATTGGCTCTCTCCTAAACAGATGCTTCCGACTTCCCAGTAACAAGTGGAAGAAAGATGTTGGGATGGTCACAGCACAGAATGAGAAAATTGGTTGTCATTTATGCTGGCTAATTGGCATCACAAACAGATCTTATGCCACAGTGACACATAAGAGAATCCTTGGCATAGGCTCATTCTCTGCATATGCTGTGCAGGCTTATACAATTGGGACCCTTTATCACATCTTGATATAGGGCAGAGATGATTTTGAAGGTGTGAGATACAGCCATACCAAATTTCATATATACTGGATGAACTATAAAGATGTTGCAGTGAGACATATATTTATAAGTTAATTGCTATACTGCCAGCACTCTTTATCCAATCCTTTTTAAAGTTGTCATAGATAGTAAAAATCAGGAGGGGTATACACCTGCCAAGTTTAATCCACATTAGATGGGAGACAAAGAAGGTACAGCCAGGAATGTACAGATGTTTGCAAAATAACACAATTCAATTGCTTATGAAATTGGATTCCCTTCTTCAATCTTTCTGAAATTTTGTTCACATAATGCTGTCCATTGGAGGTACAGTGTCTCCATATTTCAGCCAAATATCATGAAAAAAAACAAAACACTATAGTCGAAAATGGGTTTTACATTGAAACCAATGGAAATTGAAAATGAAAGAAAAAGCGAAAATGAAATTTTGATATTTACGAAAATGAAATATTTAAATAATGAAAACAAAAAATGAAAATCCATAACAACATGGTTCCCTGGTGCACATCTCTAATTTTGAATCGGAGATGGCTTTAGGCAGTGGCAACACAGGGCTATGTCTCTGGGTCCATGCTTTCAGAGGCCCTGCCCTGTCTGTGGCGCAGTCCTAGGAATGCATTCAGTGCTGCTCCTGAGTAACTCTATGAGCCACCCTCTCCACCCCTCCACCACTGCAGCAGCAACTATGGTGCCCTTTGGAACAGAGACAGACACTCACAGGGCCTTTCAGGAATGGTGGCCGTCACGCTCAGCAGCAGAAGTGGCAATCCCAGGGTCCCACTGCTCCACTCCCTCCTGAGGCCCCTGGGGAAAGTGCTTCCTTTGGGGTGTCTCTTCCCTCAGTGTTTAATTATTAAAAAGTGATTTGCTGGAGCTCAGACCTACCTCTCAAGCTACACCCCCTCCCTCATAAGCTACATCCTCTGCCCCAGAACGTGACAGAACAGGGAAATGAACTCTAGACTCCAGCTATTAATCTATCACGAGACTAACCTGCCTCTCTACAGCTGAATATAAAACAGGAGTTCTTGTAACTAAATCTATGTGATGACCAGTGCAGGGAATGGGGCACAGAAGTCATTAATGAAAGCCAAATAAACTATGCAGAGTTCTTCTGGCTTAAATTTTTAACCCTGAAATGACCAATAGCATCCCTTTTCCTGACCTTTCACATTTCTGGGTGCACACTCCTAGTGGGAATATTTCCCGGGGCTCACCCTCCCCCCACCCTTGGATTTAATTGCCAGGGCTGAGCCCTGGCAAGCCCCCCCCCCTCCCCTAGATTGAGCCCTGGGTCTCCTGCTCGACCCACAATATTATCGTTTTTAAGATATCTGTTTTGATCTGCATAAAAAAAAAATTCCTCCTGGACTGAAATATTTGTTGTAGTTCCTTCCCGTTCTCTAATATGTCAATTTTATTACTACTTTCATTGTAGTCACATGTGTAAAGGTAAGCAAACAGATAGGCTTGTGTGACTAGGGCTATATGAGTTTAGGCTTCATTATTAAATATTAACTTCATTACATCTTTAAATAGCTTTACGCTCAGTAAAAATAAATAAATAAAACATTTCACTGAGATATTGTAGAATGGCTTTATATATGAGTTTATCATTCCAGGCATTTGAAGATATACACCTTAAAAAGAGAGAAAATATTAAAATCATGCTAGAGTATGCTGACAAAATGTTCACGTATATATTCGTCCTGGAGATGCTTTTGAAATGGATGGCTTATGGATTCCACAGATATTTCACTAATGCCTGGTGCTGGCTTGACTTCCTAATTGTAGATGTAAGTATTGCATTTGAATGGGTCTGTGGATCACATAACATAATGTGCCCCAACAAAGTGCTCATTCTTTCTTTAATGTCATATTACAGTATATGGAAATTGTTACATTAACAGCTCAGTAAGAAGGGACTTTGAAGGACCAAAGACCATACATGAATTTGTTTGTAATGTAAAAAACAGAGCTAGCATCGTGTTGAGACATAATTCTCTTATAGCTAAATTCAACTACACTAAACTAAAATACACTAAAGCTCAAATAGCCTTTTCTATCTAAATATTTTAAATTGTAACATTTCTGCGTAGGTTAATTTTAGAGATTTTTGTGATTCATTCTGAGCAATGGTTAACTCATAGGGTGAAAATAAACCTGCAGCCGGCTCGCTGGCTACGCACTCTGGGAGGTGGGCCCCAGCGCTGGTGGGGTCAGGTTGGTGGACAGATCAAACGTGTGCCGGACCGGGCTGACCGGTGGACCCTCCTCCACAGGCGGCCCTGCCCCTGGCATGCCCTCAGACCTCTCCCTCGGCCATGGTGTTGGCTTGCCTAGGTGGCCCTCGGCCTGTGAGCCCTGAATTGTCTGGGGCAGGGGCACCACATCTGGGGCAGCAGTGGGCCCACCTCTAGAGGTCCATTAATTAACGTGACAGGGAGTCCCTGACCCAGGCAGACCATAGTAGGCCATTCCGGGCCCCCGTCATGTTTATTATCACCCATGGTAAAAATAGAAACTGGAATATGCAGTTGGAAAGATAAAATAAATAGTTTCCAATTACATATTTAACATCTGTAAAACATTTTCCAATTACTTTTCCTGTAACATATGCATTTCTCATGCTTTTGAATAAAAAAGCAGAGATGGGTGTATGCTGCCGAATTTGCATTTCAAATTTAAACACGACAGCTCCTCTCCACCAACCAGTTTTACCCGGTCTGATTAGAACAATGGTTCCCCGCAAACATTTCTGCAAAGAACACCTTAGTTATCTGACTACATTTTCCATATCCTTTTCATTTTTTGCACATAAGTTTCATATTATTATTAGGCAAGTTTTTAATTTTTATTTTTTTTAAAAAAAAAATATTTTAAAAAATAATAATTTTAAATTAATTTTTTTTAAAAAAAAAATATATTTTGTATTCTCAAAGAAATAAAAAGTAAACAGTCTGCAATTATTACAAGTTATCTATTTATTGTAACCATTAAACTGTGTCTCAAAGTATAGTTCGGTAATGTCAGGGATGGAGAACCTCATGCCCAGGGGCCAAATGCACCCTGTGACTAGTCTCTGTGTGGCCCCGTTCCAGTTTCTGGATATGTCCCCTGGATGTAGTTCCTACCCACAAATACTGAAAAACTGAGCTCAGGGTAAGGGAGCATGGGGGGCGGAGGGGGGGCTTGCACACAAGGGGTACTCACAGTTGTGATTCTTGGCTGGTCCCCCACCCGGGGGTAGGGAAGAGGTACCCCTGACCGGGGCAGTTCCGGTGGTGGGAACAGATATCTCTGTGGCCTGCCCCTGTCAGAGAGGAGGCAGAGAGTGCCGTGTGGCTGGCCAACTCCACCCCCATGCCGCAGCCAGCGCCCCGCCCCCACCATGATGGGCAGTCATGGCTGCCAATAACAGGCAGCCATGACTGGCTGCCACCATGGGAACGCCCAACGCTAGCCCAGGATGTTCTCACCCAGTTCAGCCTGCTCTGGCCCAGCTGGATGGCTACTGGGACTGGACTGTGGGCCCGCTTTGTTCTGGGTCCACATTTCCAGACAGGTCGCTGCTACCTCCTCTGGGGATCACATCCGGTGGGCCTGGAACAAACATCCCACCGTGACACTGGCCCAACTGGGCCAAAGCAGGCCCTACTGGGTTAGCATCAGGTTTGTAAACACCCAAGGATAGGGGACAAATCCATGGTACAGATCCACGATCTGGACCCTCCTTTTCCTGAACGCACCCCTTCTTCACTCCCACCCCCACTGTCTGTGCAGAACCTGTACTGATTTTCAAAGTGTACCCTTGGAGGGAAAGGTTTTTCCACCCCTGGGTAATGTCACCGACACCATGGGTGATTTCAGACGGTACGGGGCCTGTTGGCCCCGTACCGAAATCAACCCATTCGTTCCCCGCCGGGGTCACCCCGTCACGCCATATCAGATGTTCCGGGGGGATCTCGGCGGGGAATCCGCGAGGGGGCGGGGCCGCGCGGCGCAGTGTGCGGCCGCACGACCCCGCCCCCTCCACACACCCTGCTGCCCGCCCTCCGAGGAGACGGGTGGGCGGCGGGGCCAATGCGGCCGCCGCATCCGGCCGAATGCGCCATGGCCTGGGATCCCTGTCTCTTATACACATCTAGATGTGTATAAGAGACCTGAACATGTGTGTAGGTGCCGCCAGATTTTGGCCTGGGATTGCCTGGGGCTGTGTCCGCAGCTAGCTCAGGCTCTGAACTCAGAAAATCAATTCAATCAATCAATTCCGTTTTATTGCTTTGGCCTCAGCCATGACAAAAACATACATACACAAACAATAATACATATTTTACAAAAGGCAGTGAAGCTGCCAGACACTGAAACAATCAAACAGAGAGTACAACAGTACCATAAAATAGATAAGACAGTACATCGCTGTCACCACAGATCTGAAATGCAATACTTCAGTTACGTTTCATCTACGGTGTCCAAACTAATAGAGAAGACTTCAACATTAGCCATACAAGTTTCCATTGTTCGAGCACGGAATCTCACAGTCAACTCAGAAAATCTCCAAGGTCGCAGCCCAGGATAAGGCACACCCGACTTGGCCAAAGCAGGCCACAGTGGGCTATCACATTTGTTCCTAGGCCGCCAACCCGGCCCAGTTAGGGTCTACTATGGCTAGCTGCCATGGTTGCCCATTATGGTGGGGGGCAGGGCTCTGGACGCAGTTCAGGGGTGGAGCTAATTTGTTAATTCTCTTGGAACTGGAGTAAAAGTTACTTGAGCTGGCTTTTTGTGCCCATCTAAAAATAAACTCTTCCCTTGAAACCAGTCAGAATAAAATTCCTTGGTAGGGAGATGATGGTGTGTGTGTGTGTGCAAGTTACTAAACTGGCATGATTGTTAGGTACAGAGAAGGGCAACGAGAATGATAAAGGGTATGGAACAGCTACCGTACAAAGATAGGCTTGACAAGCTGGGTCTCTTCAGCTTAGAGAAGAGAAGACTGAGAAGGGACATTTTGAGTGGTATGGAACGAGTAGATAGGGAATGGTTATTTATCCTCTTAAATAGTACTAGAACTAGGGCACACTCCATGAAACTAGCTGCCGGCAGTTTTAAAACAAATAAAAGGAAGTACTTTTTCACTCAACACATAATTAACGTATGGAATTTGTTGCCAGAGGAC
>QEPC01001738.1:136577-161805 GCA_003113815.1 Sphenodon punctatus
GTGAGTTTTAAGGAGAGATTTGAAGGTATGAAGGGAGGGGGCAAGGCGGATGTGGACAGGGAGGGAGTTCCAGGCATGGGGGGCAGCAAGTGAGAAGGGACGAAGGCGCTTAGGGGAGCAGGGAAGGCATGGAAGGGCGAGAGAGGGGACAGAGGAGGAGTGAAGTGCACGGGCTGGATAATAAGTGGTTTGTGGATTGTGCACTTCATAATAAGTGGTTTGTGGATTGTGGCCTGAAGCTGTAATCCTGAAACCAAAAGAGAAGACATTTCAAAATGGAATTTACAAAAGAATTTAGATTTCAAACATTCCTATGCTTAGATGCAGAATTTTGGATCAGGCCCCTTTGTTCAAAATAGATTTTTTTTAAAAAAACAACCTCTGTAAAATATGTTTGTTTTGCTTTAATTCATCTAAGCCTCCCCCGGTGAAGATTTAAGTAGTCAGCAGCAGTGTTTATGAATAAAGCACTATGCTAGGGCGTGATAACCAGAATGTGAAACCAACTGCTTCTAAGCAAACACAGAGCAGACTAATCTCATGTTGTTATTCAGGGGGGAAACCTAAAAAATCAAGAAGCAGCTTGCAACTTGAATAATAAATTAGAGTTTGAGGAGTTTTTCAAAAACATCTGGTGATTCTAGGGGCTCAGCAATGGGGTGTGTAGTTCAAGAGACCTTGAAGTGGCCTGATTTTCAAAGTAGACTGAGCACCTGTCCTCTGAAAAAGAGAAAATTTCAAAATGTATCAATTGTGTAAAACTACCAGTCTTTTTTTTTTTTCCCCATAAATTCTTACCAGAATCTTTAATCTTGTCACCTTGGGAAATGCCATAATTTAAAAATAATTAACATGTCATTAATGAAAGAAATAGAGGGTTCTTAGAGGATAAGTCCGTTAATGGCTATTAGTCAAGTTGTCCGAGGCAGGGACATAGCCTCTGACTGAAGTTAAAATGGAAGTAAATAGAGAGCTGGAAGTAAATACCAGGAAATGGATCACTCCATTTTGATCTGTTGGGTATTCCTCTGAAACGTCTGAAGATGGTCTCCATCAGAGACAGGATACTGGGCTGGATGGTCCCAATGTGGCACTACTTATGTAATAAATCACACACACCCCTAGCAGTGTCACTTTAAGTTGTATTTTCCTCACTGTGGTGTAATTTGATTTGTGTCATGGAAGCTGCTGTTTCATACTTTCAATAGTAGTGTTTTCTTTTTTCCAGACAAAATAGATTGGTAACTAATGATAGGATTGTGCTTAATATTTTGGATTTTTGCTCTTTGTCTCCCCAGGTCTCTTTAGTAAGCCTCATAGCGAATTTACTTGGACAAGCTGACCTGGGTCCCATGAAATCCCTTCGGACCCTCCGAGCTTTGAGACCGTTGAGAGCACTGTCAAGGTTTGAAGGGATGAGGGTAAGATTAATTAAAGCATCCTCTGATGTCGACATGCATGAGCATTAATTATGTAAAACACAACAATAATATTTTGTACATTTCTGTTAGGATCCAAAGGAAATGAATATAAATGTTATGTAAACAAAGTTTTCAATATAGTAGTACTGAGAGTAGTTGCTCTTTGAGATGACGGTTGTAATCAAATCTCGCTGCATGGTGCATTATGTGGCGTTTCATAAACTCATTTGAGATGAGGTAACATTTGGCAAACAATCAGTTCCCCTTACGAAACAAGGCCAGAAAAATAACGTTGACAATTTAAAAGCCTTTCCTTCCAAATACATTCAGACACAATCAATCACTGGATGTTAGATTACTTTAATGACAAAGAAGACAATTATCTGTACAGTAATACGTTTGGAGAGCCAGCAAGTGAATTTGCAATTAAAAATAAATAAATAAATCTCAGAAGTATTTCACTTTTAGCACAAAAGGATTACTATAATAGCCAGGCTACCGGTGCTCATTACTCCAAGGGACACTTCTCGTCACTCAGCATAGCATTTTCTTGTATAAATGAGTATTTCTTCACAAAACCTTATCTGTTTTGCATTGATCTTAACAAGCACATAAAATGCTATGCAGTGCACCCATTGCTGTAATTGCAAAATTCCCCTTCATTTTACTTGGACCAAGAGTTGATCTTTAGTGACCTAGATCTGTGATTCTCTCTATTTTTTTTACCATGCATAACTAATAATTGATGACGACTGAGTTCTGCATGAGCAAAAACGCCTACAGCAACATGAGCTCTAAGTTCCTAGTGTTGATATACGTACGCTCTGCTAAGGGAAATTGTAACCCTTAGTAAATCTATAAACTCAGGACACAGGTAATAGGATAAGGAGCCTCTATAACAAACACAAATTTATCGGGTGCACTAAATTATTATAGTGAGTGATTAGGGGCTTAGAAAATGAACTGGTGGCTTCAATCCAGTTTCTAATGGATTGGTGTCTTCCTTTAGGAAGCAAGGTACCATCATAACAACATGCCTGAGGAAAGGCCTTGTGTGGTCCAAAAGCTTGCACACTCGTACCATCAGTAGTTGAGTCATTAAAAGATATCTGTCTTCATCATAGCAATTGGCACTCTTGTTGATGCAGTCGACAGAAATGACAAGGGCTGAGTGCACATGAGAACTTGGCATAAATTCCTACTCCCTCCCCTCTCCCTCCTCACCCTCCTTCTCTCCTCCCTTGAGGAAATCTTCTCCCTGTTCTCCTCCAACCCTTCCACTTGCCCCCTTGATCCCATCCCCTCCCGCCTTCTGACCTCCATTGTTTCCACTGTTGCCCCTTCCCTCCTGCACATCATCAACCTCTAGCTCTCTACTGACTCCTTCCCCTCCACCTTCAACTCCACTGTCTCTTCTATCCTCAAAAAGTCCACTCTTGACTTCTCTGACCCTTCTAGTTACTGTCCTGTCTCGCTCCTTACTTTTGCTTCCAAGCTTCTTGAATGTGTTGTCTACTCTTGCTGCCTTGACTTCCTTTCTGCCAACTCCTCCCTTGACCCCTCCAATCTGACTTTTGCCTCCTTCACTCTACTGAAACTGCTCTCGCTAAGATCTCCAATGATCTCCTTGTGGCTAAATCTAATCACCTCTACTCCATTATTTTCCTCCTTGACCTCACTGCTGCCTTTGATACTGTTGACCCACTCACTCTTGCTGGACTCATTTCACTCCCTTCGCTTCCATGGCTCCATCCTCAACTGGTTCTCTTCCTACCTCTCTGACCACTCCTTCAATGTGTCTCTTGCCAACTCCACCTCCTCTTCCCTTCCCCTCTCGGTTGGTGTTCCCCAAGGCCCTCTCCTCTATCTACACCCTCCCTAGGCAAACTCATTGCCTCCCACGGCTTCCAATATCACCTCTACGCTGATGACACTCAACTCTCTCTCTCTACTCCCTCTCTCTCTCCATCTAACCAAGCTCGCCTCACCAGCTGCCTCTCTGACATCTCTATCTGGATGTCTCAACATCAGCTCAAACTCAACATGGCTAAAGCTGAACTACTTATCTTCCCCCCTCATCTTTTCTCTCCCTCTTCCCTGCCGATCCTCATTGATGGAGTCACCATCCTTCCTGACCCCAAAGCCCATAGCTTAGGCTTCATCTTTGACTTACCCCTTTCTTTTAAACCCTACATCGACTCTGTTGCCAAATCCTGTCGCTTCTCCCTGTATAACTTTGCTAAGATTCACCCTTTTCTCTCTGTCTCCTCTGCCAAAACCCTTGTTCACACCCATGTCGTCTCTCGCCTTGATTACTGGAACCTCCTTCTCACCCCGCTCTCCCCTTATCTCTGTCCATAACTCTGCTGCCAGGGTCATGCACCTCACCCGTCTCTTTGACCACATGCAGCCCCTCCTCTCCTCTCTTCACTGGCTTCCCCTTCCTGAACGAATCCTGCACAAGCTCCTAGTCTTCACCTATAAAGCTCTTCACAACCTTGCTCCCCCTACCTCTCTGTGCTAATTTCCCTCTGAACTTCAGTCCGTGAACTCTGCTCCTCCTCCCTCCCCTCTCTTACCCTCCCACGCCTCCCCTGCTCCCCATAACGCCTTCGTCCCTTCTCCCTAGCTGCCCCCACACACCTGGAACTCTCTCCTTGCCCACATCTGCCTCACCCCCTCCCTTTGTACCTTCAGATCCTTCCTCAAGACCCACCTCTTCTGCTCTGCCCTTCCCGATTCCTTGCTCCCCTCACCTAACTCCTGCTGATACCCTCCACCCAGTACAATCTGTTACACGAGGTCCATGTACTCCTATCCTCACCACATGGACCAGCCAGCCATCATTCTCCATGTAACCAAGCCAAGCGCATGCACCTGGGACCTCGCATCTTCATGAATGTTACACTTCTTGTCTCTCCCCCTGTTCCTCTTCCTTCATCTCCCCCTGCCCCCCGTCTCTCAGATTGTAAGCCCTAGAGCAGGGACCATGTCTATTCAACGAATTTGTAAAGCACCAGGTATATTGCTAGCGCTATATAAATGCGTGCTAATAATAATAATAATAATAATAATAATAAATAAATTCAATCCACATTAAAAGGGCTGAAGGGTTTGAAACTTTTGTAAGGGGGGAACTGCCATACTTGTTTTTTGTGTGAATGACTCTGAGATAATGCAAAATTCTCGCTGAGTGCAAGCTTCTTGCTATGCTTGTACTCATTTAAGATAATCCACACTCTAAAAAAGCTCAAACACCCAAAAAGCAACATCCCTTTTTTCTGAAACCTGCAGAACTGTAGAATATAAAGGGTGTCCCTTATTTCAGAACTCCAAAGTGCACAGAATATAAAAGGATGTCTCTTATTTCAGAACCCTACTGATTCAGTGTCCCTTAATTTAAAATATTGGATCTGGCAGCCCTAGCTAGAGGTCAAGGTGGAAAAGGACATTTGCATCTTTTTTGTCCCGTGTGGCTTGTTTGAAACTAAGGCGTAAATTTATACTGGGGATCAGTTCTGAAGGGTGATGTATGGTTAGGACCAGCAATAAGCAGACAATTATTGTCCAAAGCAGAAAGTGACTCTTTTGATGTCTGTTTTGGCCTATGTGGGGTCACAAGTAGATGTTGCTCCTGGATGATATATAGTTTGTGTCAGAACCACAGAAGGGGTTACGGTGTCCATCAAACATGATTCAAAGGGTGTTAACAAATGAGACGGTAGCCTACACCAGGGTGGGTGTCCACCTGCTCATTTATTAGGCATTCACCTCCATAGGCCACGTGACCTCCACCCACCGGACATGCAGCTCTCACTCACGGTGAGGTTTCGGAGCATGCAGAGCCTGCCATGTGGTTGAATGTGTGCCCATGTATCCGCACCCCGTCAATTAGGTTGTGTGCAGAGCTTCCACGTGTACAGGTCTGCCAGCACTATAGAGTCACAGGCAAAGAGGCTAGAGCGTTCGGAGGAGTAACCACTTCCTGCCACTCTCTCTGCTCTCCCTCTCAGTGGCAAGCACATAACGTCAGCCTTCAAAGTCCAACATGCACCAAATTCAAACGTGCGTTCTCCCAGCTCATCCAAGTTTGTAACATGTGGCCAACACTCTCTCTTTCAAAGCCATTGCTAAGGCTGAAATCAGAAGCATTTTCCTTCTTGTGAGAATCAAGAATTGTCACCGAGATCTCGGTACAATCTTGATAACAGATTGAGATCTCGGTTGAGAAATTTTTCTTGAAATACTGTTTACTGTTTGCCATTTACTGTTTATTATTACCATTTACTGCAATTTATTGTTCACCGCATACCAATTTACCATGTACCGCCTTCATCCTGGTAACACGCATGCGCAAAATGCCACTTTGTGTATGTGCATTACTGGGATGAACACAGTACATGGTAAGCGATACATGGTAAGCAATACATGCTAAATGATAAATTGTGGTAAATGGTCACGATAAATGGTATTTCAAGAAAAATGTCTCAATCGAGAAATGTCAAGAATTGCCATTTTTCTTGATTATCATTTCTGCTTAAAACAAGTCGAAATCCATGATTCTCAACGATAACCGAGACAAACGTGAGACTGAGTTTCAGCCCTAACCATTGCCTTCTCTGGAGCGCCTTCCACAACCTTTCCATCAGTGTAACTATGGCTCAGAATGACAGACAGGCAACTGCCAGCATTGCTACCTCCATTGTTCCATCTCAGGCACTCTCCGTCTACCGATCCACTCACCAAAGGTGCATTCCCAGAGCAAGGAAGAGACCAAGTCCTTCACTGCTCTATGGGGGAGCAGGAGGTACAATACCAGCTAGTGAAGTGTTACAGGAGGAACGAGGTGGTGTTCCATGAGCTCTCTCTCCAGATGGTGCACTGGGGAGTGCACTGGGGAGTTGACAGATGGTGCACATGGCAGGACGGTAGGCTGACACCAGGGTGGAAGCCCAAAAGGCAGGTGTGGGGGTGGGGGTGGAGATAGTGCAAATAGTGGTGCTTGGTTTCTCTATGTTCTTCACTCCCTTACAGTGATAATTGTAGAAGAACTGCATGCCCCAGAGATCCCGCTGAAACAGTCACCCCAACAGCAGCATAGACCAGGTATTCCTTTCCGCTTCCTTTATGGTGGGAGAAGTAACTTGGGCAGGAAAGTGTGGCCATTAAATTGGACAGGAAGGGTGGCCAGGGACTGAAACAGAGGGGTGGGAAGGTGAATGGGGCGGTCTGAACTGATGGCTTTCTTTGGGTATTTTCAGACGTTACGAGATCACAGTGAACCACGGTGAATACCCACCTGTGGTCAATGTGTCTCGAATGTCTGTTTGGCGGCTGCCAGATGTTCACCACGGTCAATACCCGCATGGGGTCAATTTGAACCACGCTTCCCGGGCTAGCGGGGGGAATGTCCCAGGAAGCGTGGTCAAAGAGATCCCCAGCGGGGACCCAAAAAAAGTAACGTCTGGCCATGGCGAATCTGGCCTGACGCAGCGGCCGCATTGGCCCCGCCGGCCGCCCATCTCCCCGGAGGGCGGGCAGCGGGAGCGTGGAGGGGGCAGGGCCGTGCGGCCACACGTTGCGCCGCACAGCCCCACCCCCTCCCAGATTCCCCGCCAGGATCCCCCCGGCACGTCTGTTATGGCGTGACGGGGTGACCCCAGCGGGGAATGAATGGGGTGATTTCGGTACGGGGCCAATGGGCCCTGTAATGTCTGAAATCNGGTGCACAACTGGTGGCACAGGGAGGATTTGGAGATACCAGTGGTGGGCAGCTGAGGTCCAGGATGCCATTAATAGCATAGCCCGGGAGCACAGGCAACTTGCGTGGCACAATGCGGCACAATTCAAGGCCTTGGCTGCTGAGGCCTGCCTGAACCACCAGCAGGAGGAGAGGCACTGGGCCTGTCTCTGGAAGCAGTTTGAGTGGTTGGACAGTGATCGAGAAGGCAAGAAACACAATGGCTGAGATTTGGACACAGACTCAAAACAGTCTGTCCCAATACATCCATCTCCTGGCCTTATTGCTTGATCATGTTGTGCCGCGACCGCAAGCATTGTTGCTCAGAGGGGCAGACACCCTTTGCCGACCCCCATCGGCAGTTCACTCCCCCACATCTGGATCCTGCCCACCCCGGTTTCCCCAATGACACACCACCCCAGAGAAAGCACTGGAGCTGTGTCCGCCTTGCACTTATGCCTGTCAACAGTCCCTGGGCCAGGCACACCTCCCCAACCACCAGTCATTCCAGCACACCTCCTTCAAACATGTTTGCACAGGCAGTTCCACGGGAGGAGGAGGAAGATCAGAAAAATGTTCCCCATCCCATCCTGCCACCCAAGCGAGTGTGTCTGGCAGGCCCCAAAAGGGGAAGGCAGAGAAATAAATAAATACATAAATAAAAAGTAATTAACCCTCAAGTATTCCTGTGAAAAGAGTGACGTTAGTTGACTTTTGGGGTATATTTGTATCCTGATGCAGATGCAGTAAACAATTATTTATTAATTATTATTATTATTATTATTATTATTTATTAACAAGCATTTATATAGCACAAGCAATGTACCTGGTGCTTTACAAAGTAATTGAATAGACACGGTCCCTGCCCTAGGACTTACAATATGAGAGACTGGGGTGGGGTGGGGTGGGGGAGACAATTTATTTCAAAAATAGTTATTTTATTTTTAAAAAGTAAGAAAAAAAGGTACAAATGACATCAACTATGTCTTTGTAATCAATGTATTTGCAAACTGGCAGCAATTTTGAAAAATGTGCCCCAGGAATGTACTAATTTGCATTTCAAAAGAGACCATTTTGGTCCATTGGACGGAATCTCAGTCATGATGAACTAAAGGGAATATGGAGTACAAATATACCCCTCAAGACACACCCAGCCAGTGGAACGACAGTGTGGAAGACTCTGTGTCTGCTGGGGGATGGGTTTGTGGGTGTGGCTTCTGTTGTAACATATGCAAACTGATTTGGGTGGAGAAGACTGTGTGTGTGTGTGTGTGTGTGTGTGTGTGTGTGTGTGTGTGTGTGTGTGTGTGTGTGTGTGTCTGCAGGGGGGGATGGGTTTGTGGGTGATACTGTGATACATACTGGCGTCTGCTGTCACATAAAATGATAATATTAGCCGAGTACAAATGTACCCCATATGGCAATTGCTGTTGTGTTTGGGGTACAAATGTACTCCAGAACCTCTTTTCGTTCACAGGAAAGAAATGCTTAATGGTATCTCACTGTCCTTTGGGGATGTTGTGCCCCTGGGAGCAGGTGACAATGTCCTAAAAGGGCCAAGGAGCCACTAACTTGTGAGTTATTGCAATATATACGCATCTCAGGTACAAAACTACTCCCAAAATCTGCAAATAGTTAAATGTTATTTAATGTTATATAAAGTTCTTTAATTTTTCATAGCCCATTGCTCCCTGTGCTGCTTTTGGGAAAGGAGGGAATTCTGGGGATGGGGGGGAGCGTCATGGAGAATGGTGGCATGGCATAGCAATAAGCCACTCTGGGGGTGGGAGTTTGGAAGGGAAAGAGGGGTGGCAGGTGCTCTGTAATGGTGGAGGGAGTATTCCGGCTGTGCACTTACACATGAAGGCAGGAGGGCCGTGGAGAATGGCGGTATGGTATAGTGATTAGATTCTTTGGAGGCATCGATCTTCCCCAGTGCAATCTTTTGTTGCTGGAGGAAGGCAAGTGCATGGCATTGAAGCAGAAGCCCCCTGCACATTAATTAATTAATTAATTTTAAAATGTATATCCTGCCCCCTCCCGTCAACAGACGGCTTGGGGCGGCTCACAACTTGCACATTTTAAAACAATAAATAGAGTAAAAAACATAGACAAAAAGGAAAACTAAAAAACAGTTAAATAAGTAAGTAAGTTTAATTGTACCCAGCAATTTTGCTATAACAAACACAACCAGTCAATAATAAAACAAGGATAATTAAAAGCAAACAATCAATTAAAACAACAAATAAGACACCATCCTCTCAGGGTAGCAGAACTCAATACAGCTCAGGAACATTTCATAGGGCAGAGCACAGTATACATTATAGATTAGACAGAGTCCAAATTCTTTCTACACATTTCAGATAACACGCGACTGCCTTAGTAGCATCACAATCCTTTGCCTCAAGCAAAAGTCTTAGACTCAAAAGTCTCCTCCATAGGGAGAGATGGATCCGCAAATAAAGGATCAGTCCAGTTCTCCCTCAAAACCTTATAAATCGGGCAAAAAAACAAAACATGGTTGGAAGTCTCAACTTCGCACATGTTACATTGACAGATTCTTTCTTGATAAGGGATCCCCATTCTTCTGCCTTTCACAACTGCTGTTTCCAGCATGTTAAAACGGAGAAGTGTAATCACAGTCCTAAGATTGGGATCTTGACGAAAGGTAAGATAATGCTCCTGAGCACATGAGAGTTTAACCTGCGCATATAAAGGGGCAACTTTCAAAGCAGCAATTGTTTGCAAATCATAGCTCTCAGCCAGGCCGTTGACTTGCCTCTTAACATCTGCCAAGCTGATACTATCCACCAATGGATCCACCCCAGGAGGAACATGATGAAGTTTATCCAACAGGATCTTAATTCCCTTCCACCATCTAAACGGAAGACTACTTTGGTGCGTTACTTGTTCAGTATAACACTGAGCTGCTAGTGCAGAGGACTTCCCCTGCGATAGTTTACACCAAAACCGCAAAGCGGTAAGGTGACACTGAGCATGTAGGGACAAACATCTTGTTATCTCCAATCTAAGCATAGCAAGAGGTGCCGCCCTCGGAGCTCGCAGAATACTTCTAAAAAACTTGTTTTGAGGTATTTCACACCGTTGTTGGAAACCAGAAAATGTAAGTTTGGCACCATATACAAGTTGAGGCAGTACCTTAGCTCGATAAATATCCATGATTATATCTATAGATGGGGTAGGCGCAGATCCAAAGAGTTTTAAGATAGCAATAATAGAATGCCCAGCCTTGGCAGCCCAACTATCATAATTTGCCTTCCAAGAGCGTGAGGCTGAAAAAATAATCCCCAAATAGGAAAATCTTGAAACCTGTAATAATTCGTGAGAGCCAAGCCTCCAAGTAAATTTTATGCAAGATCTACCAAAACATATGATTTTAGATTTGGAGGAATTAACAGCCAGATAATTATGAGAACAGTAATTATGTAGAGCATCTAAACACTGCTGCAGACCCATCTTTGTTTGCAATATGAGAACCACATCGTCCGCATATAAAAGCAGCGATATAGGCTTCGAACGAATCTTGGGAGGTGTGTCATGCCCCCCTCCCCCCGCTGGACCAGATCATTAATGAAGAGGTTAAACAGTATCGGCGCCAACAAGCAGCCCTGTCTAACCCCCTGCTGTAGGGGGAAAGCCTCAGTAGTCCGTCCATTAGGACCTACACGGACAACCGCAGTGGAATCCCGGTGCATCTGGATTAATAATTGTAATAAGCCAGGGTCTATTCCCATACTAGCTAATTTGGCCCAGAACAGCTTCCTAGAAATCGAGTCAAATGCCTTAGTTAGATCAATGAATGCTACAAACAAATGGGCTCTCCTAATGCGTACATACTTATCTATAAGATGATCCAAAATGAAACAGTTGTCTACTGTAGACCGCCCCTTCCTAAAACCTCTGCTATCAAGGAGCGGGACTCAACCCACTCTTCCAGGGATGTAAGAAGCACTTGCACATACATCTTACTTATAACAGGAAGGAGGCTAATAGGTCTATAACAGGAGGGGTGATTAGGGTTCCCTTTTTAAAATACCGGTATGATGATAGCCAGGGCCCAAGCAGCTGGAGGTGAACGAGTGACATTAATCGCTGTGAAGACCTTAGCTAGAACTGGAATCCACCACCCCATATTATCCTTGAAAAGTTTTGGAGGCAGACAATCTGCTCCCGGTGCTTTACGCGGTCATAATCTACCAATGATCTCACATACCGGGCTCTCCCGGACTATCAAAGATGACACCGGCGTAAGAACCCCCAGCTCCTGTTCCTGTGGCAGGGAATTAATCAAATCTATGACGTCATGACTGGAGTCATGGTATAGTTCTCTATAAAAGGAAACCCAGTCTTCACTGGTAATCAACCCTGGATTTGAAGTCCTAAGTGTCCCCTGTGCAGTATTCAAAAGCCTCCAAAAGTGGGGGGCATTTTGCATATTTACTGTTACACATAGCTCAGCCCATAACTGAGCAGCCCTAGCAGATTTCTTAGCTCGAAGCAGCGCAAAGTATTGCCTTCTTTAGTTTACATATAACTCCCAATCAGGAAGTAGATGATACCTTGTCCACTCCCTCCTAGCTCTAACAAGGGCAGACTTGGTGGATCTACACTCTCGATCATACCAAGGATGTGTATTGGTGTGATGAGAGGTCCCTACTAGGGGGTCCCTCCTAGCTATAATCGGGAGGATGACTTGTAAGATATATTCCAGCTGAATAAGGATATGAGAATATTCCTCCGCCTTAAGAAGCGAATCACGCAAGGTCAGAAAGTCCAAAGAATGAGAAGTTGTGTGATCTGAAATGACACTGAAGCTGACCATCTCACTGGAACCCACCGGCAAGATAACAGAGATGAACTAATCTGGGTTTGACATTCCAAATTCCTAAGCCCTACCAGATCCAGATGTAAAGGGAAATGGCTCCCCTCCGGTCTGATCAGAACTTTCAAATCTTTAATATAGGAGAAATGTGCCGAGGAAATCAGCGCATAGTCGATAACATTCACACCTAAATTTGTATTGAAAGTATACTAGCCAAAGGAGTCGGACGGGGATCTACCATTGCCTATTAGCTAGCCCTGTTCTGATATTAGCTCAAGAAGATTCCTTCCATGCACATTTATACGCGTATCCAGAGATCCTCGTGAAGGGATCCGAAAATAAGATGGAAACTGGGAATCAAAGGTCTCCGGATCCAAATTACCTGTCCTAGCATTGAAATCCCCAAGAATGAGAAGGACATCACTGGGAAATTCTTGAGTCAATTGTTCCAAGAAAAGGGCAAACTGATCCCAGAAAGAAGATACATAAAAAGTGGATGATTCCGGAGGAACAAAGACGTTGACAATCAAAAACCCCACACTACTTGAGGATTTAATCCGCAAAGCTAAGCAATTAGGACCAATGGTCAGAATTTGCTTAATAGTCGAAGAAATCCTATTGGCGACAAAGGTAATCAAACCACCCAAACATCAACCTTCCCTAACTAACTTTGTCCCTGGAATATCATATGCCTGAAAACCCTCTAAAGTAGGCAGGTCAGGGACTCCATTAGGTACCCATGTTTCCTGGAAGCATATAATGTCATATCCAACTATGAAATGAACCCAATCTCTATCTAAAAATCTTAATCGGATGCCCTCTATATTCCAAGAAATAATATGGAGGAGGGAGCTTCGAAGGGATGGTTGTCAGAAAGAACCTGAGACGATGATAAAGAACCTGAGACGATGATAAAGAAAGCTCCGACATACCAGCGAAGGGTAGTTCACTAGCAATCGCAGCTGCACCTAAAGGTAACCCACGCAATGGCTGTGAGCAATACTCTTCCCTTCCAAGATAAGCTAAAGGAGAGTGGCTACCACACTGTAAAACAGGCAAAAGAACCTTCCCCATTATACAAGGATCTGAGTCAGTCGAAAATAACCCCTGAGAGTAGCCTGTGGTGTCCACTATATCCCATTCTGACACCCTATCGGGGGACGAGACCCCCTTACCCAGCAGATCTATATCATTTAAAAGGCAAGAAGATATTATAGGAGCATGGCAGAGAGCATGAGCTAAGGTGTTTTCAACTCTGCCTATAAAAATACCGGATGCTTTTATGTACCTCCGCCTCTGCTAAAGCTCCACCGGAATCGAGTCCTCCTTAAATGTAATTTCCCACCTTTGGAAACGGCCTCTGTTCAATAAGGGGAATGCCTCAAAGATCTGGTGGGGTGGGGGGTAACATCCAAACCCATGGTCATCCGGAAGTAATCTAAAAATCTGTCCAAGTTCAGGACTGCCCATCTCAAAAACCTATATCTCTTTAAAACACTTAAATAAGCTAAGAACAGTGAAAAATTAAAAAAAACCCATCTCTCCCACCTTACCCACTCCCTTCCCCGAAGACATGGACAAACAGCTAGGTCTTATAGGCCCGGAGGAAGACCGGCAGACTCGGGGCCAGTTGTGCTTCCTCCGGGAGGGAGTTCCACAGACGCAGTGCGGCCACTGAGAACGCCCTCTCCATTGTGCGCCCCCCCCGGCTAACCAATAAGGTGCCCCCGGTAGACTGCAAGGATCCCCCCAAGACCCAAGGAGTGAGGCGTTCTCTCATATAGGAGACCACATTGTGGCATGCCCCACTACCCTGGCCGTAAATTGAGTGAGAGCCCATCTTTGCCTTTAGGGCTGAAGCGGCAACTCCTTTTTCCATGCTGATATTTCATTCCACCATTTCGGAATTGCCCGTGACTTTAGCAGCTTTTCTGTTGGCATTTTGCTAATTCTGTGCCCTTTGCTTGGTGACATCAGAATTATCAGAATTGTCGGAAAGTGTCAGAAATAATCTTGGAAAGTGTCAGAAGAAATGTTGTATCGCTACTTTTGCACCATGACTGCATGTCGGAAAGTGCTGGTGGAAATTGTGGAAGATCACAGACAAAAGTAGCAGAATGAACATCTCTATTGCACCATGCTGCTCATTGCGAAATGAGCGGCACGGTGGAGAAATGCAGAGCGTCCTGCTGAGTGGGGATATTCTCTACCCTCAACTATATGGTGATGGAGAAGATGCTGGAGAAGGGGGTACAAGAGGTGCATTTTTGCCTGAGGAAGGGGGTTATGTGAACCAAGAAGGGTTTTCAACACCATAGTGGTGGAGACCCCAAGAAAATTGTGTACTGCTACCTGCCAATACATCATTGTGAGCCATGGATGAGAGAAACCAGGTGGTGGCAACATGTCAAGACATTGCTTTCACTTTCAATTTTTACTTTTGCTTTCAGTTTTCATTGAAGGCATTCAATAAAGTATGCAATTTGCTCAATAAACTCAAAGTTATGTGCATAGCAACCAGTCAGTTATAGTCTCCAAGTGCTAGTGGCAGGGATAAATCTAGACCTGAGCCTCCATGGGTGGGCGGGTATAGCAGACGCTGGACCAACTCCTGGAGTCATAATAGCCTGGAAGAAAGAAACAGCAGGGGCAACTTCTTGGTCCCATGGCTGTAAGTCACAATGGGTGTAAGTCATGACAGGGCAGGATACTGAGAAGGTTGAGGAGTGATGGGCTCATGCAGCGTGGCGGGGAAGAACGCCTGCCTGTGTATTAGGCTTGGCATGCCAAACCGCTGAGTGACAGCTGAGAGGGGGTTGCTGAAACACACATGAACTACATTCAAGGGGGCTGCCTGTTTATTAGGATATACATACGAAATATGTGAGTGGGGACCGCTCGGACCAAACCCGGACTCCAGTGGACTATCGTCTTGCTTGTTAATACCCAGAGTTTATAACTCATAAGATGGTCATAGTCCTTATCATGTTCCCAGAAGAGATTGCAGATGATGTGCTAACTAGCAAGCATATTTGCACTGCCACAGTTGGAAACGCTTTCTCAACTCATACAAATTTACATCAAGGGTGATGAACCTCATGCCGGGGGGCAAATGTGGCCCACAGCTAGCTTTTATTTGTCCTGTTTCTAGTTCCTAGATTTGGAGCATCAATCCAGACTCTACCCTCAAACACTGAAAGAGTGAGCAGAGTAGAGGGGAATGCCCTCAAAAATAGAAAATGGATCCATGGCATAGATCCATGATCTGAACCCTTCCCTTCTTTCCCTAGTCCTGGTCACACCAGCACTAAGGATGTGCGAATGCGGTTCGGAAGTTCGGAGTTCTGACCGAACTCGACTAGTTCGGTCGACCGAACCGAACTTCCGAACCGAACTCGAATTCGACCGAACTGTTTGGTCGAATCTGAACAAGTTCGGAAGGCCAAAAACAGCTTAAAACACCAGGTTTGAATGTACGAACTTGGTTCAGAAGTTTGGAATTTGACCGAACTCGACTGGTTCGGTCGACCGAACCGAACTTGATTTTTGAACCAAACCGAATTGCTGAACTCGGTTCTGTTTGCACATCCCTAACCAGCGCCCCTGCCCCCAACTCCCGGGAAGCCCACAGAGCTTGTACTCATTTTCAAAGAGGCCTGTGTGAGGGGAAAGGTTCCCCATCGTTGATTTACGCGCTACATAGATATTTCCCACTAGACCAAAATAGAAGTTGTGAATTCTGCTTCAGAAAGAAAGCAAGAAAGAAAACTAGCTAGCTAGCTGTTTGGGATAGATTCAGAGTGCTTATACAACAGCATTTTTTGTGAATGCCTTGGTCAGGGCCATCCTCTCTATCATGAATGTTCTGCTTGTCTGCCTTATTTTCTGTGCGAAAGCCTGTTATCATTTTTAACCTCCTGGGAGTCAATCTGTTTGCAGGAAGTGTTGGTTTCCTTTTCCCAGTCCTGGGCACACCCCTTAAGCTCCCCTGACCCCAACTCCTAGGAGGCTCACAGAGCTTGGACTCATTTTCAAAGAGGCCTGTGTGAGGGGAAATAGTCCCGCTTCCCCACCCTTGATTTACACGCTACATAGGTATTCCCTGCTATACCAAATCCCTTATAGAAGTTGTCATGTTTGCTTAGACAAGACAAGACAAAAAAGAAAAATAAAGCTGTTGGGGGATATATTTATCAGGGTAATTTCAGATGTTACGATACCATGGTCAACCACAGTGAATCCCCTGTGGTGGCCATTCGTACCGTAACGTCTAAAGGGATTTCTGACAGATGTTCACCCCAGTGAATACCTGGCGGGAATCACATTGACCACGCTTTCGGACCTTCGGACGCCCGGAGGTCCAAAAGCGTGGTGGAATCAGGCCCCAAGCATGGTCGGATTAGCCAAGGTCCGGGACGGGCCACAGGAAACATCTGTTACATGCAGCCCGGCTGGATCGTGGTCCCTGCCATGCTCTGGGATCGGGCGCAGCAGTTGCTGTGCCCGCCTGTCTCCCGGAAGGTGGGCAGCCAGGGGAGCGCGGGAGGGCAGGGCTGTGTGGCCATACGTCATGCCGTGCAGCCTGGCCCCTTCCCCGTGCAGCTCTGCCCCCTCCCCGATCCCCCTCCAGAATCAGGCCGGCACGTCTAAAGGACAGCCAGCCTGATTCCTGAGCCTGACCAGGATCCGAAACGGATCCTGGTCCTTGATTGAGCATGGCGGGCCTTTGGGCCTGTCACATCTAAAATCACCCTCAGAGTGCTTATAATAACGGCATGTTTTCTTTTCATTTTATTCAAGGTGGTTGTGAATGCCCTGGTTGGAGCCATCCCTTCCATCATGAACGTTCTGCTCGTCTGCCTCATTTTCTGGCTTATTTTTAGCATCATGGGAGTCAACCTATTTGCAGGGAGCTTTGGAAAATGTGTTAACAAGACAACAGAAAATGCAGATATAGATATTGCTAAAATTAAGCATATGAACGACTGTCTAAGTTATGGCAGCACAGAAAACTTATACTGGACGACTGTTAGAGTCAACTTTGATAATGTTGCTTCTGGGTATTTGGCTCTCCTGCAGGTGGTAAGTTTTATAGTAAATACTTTGGCAGACTAGTGCATGAGGGGCTGGGGTGAAGAGGTTCAGCCTGTCCCCTTTCCCTCTTCCCATGCTCCTATCTTAATGGAGGTAGTGGTTCTGCAAAGCCTGTTCTCCTCCCACTGCTCAGACTGGCAATGGAAGGGAAAGGGATGGGTTTTATCTTCCTTACTTTTCTGTGCAATCATACCAGGCAAGTGGTAATCTTCAGAACTGCATTTTAACTCTTTGAACAAGTGCTGCTCCTATTCATGACCCCTTCCCCCCAGAAATAAAATGTAATTTCATGGGACTACAAGTTCAATGTAACTTCGTAATGTATTTTTCTCTAGGCGACATTCAAGGGTTGGATTGACATTATGTATGCAGCAGTAGATTCACAAGGGGTAAGTCACTGAAATCAGCATGTTCTCTTTCTTATTGATCTTTCCTGTTTTTAGCAGTGTTGTGCACTTTTCATACGGTTAAGTGTTTGTTGGTGCCACTACTGTCAGTGTGCTGTGTTGAATGTCTTCCAAGTTCCATCTGCTCCTAAGAGCGAATCCTTATCTTTACGTCCACCTTCAGACAGGCAAGCTTTCCCCTGTAAATAGCTACTAATTTCATGATGTCTGCCAGTTGTTACATGAAATGATTTGGAATGAAACTACTTAGGAAAGTAAGACAACATCCAGTCAAAGTCTACAAAAATTAATGATGGCGGGTGGAGAAGATTTACAATCCTTAAAATGCTCTGTTGGCACCAGCTTCATTGAACTGAATAGAGCTGAATCATTGGAGTGACTGATTCAGTGCAAAGTGAATGAGCAATTGTGTTTTTTTCTTTAAATTGCCAAAAATTATTATTTTATTTAATACGAATTATACTGTAGAACCCAAAGGAAGCAATCAGGATTGGAGCCCCCCTGCTGCCTTACAAGCGCAGAGGTGAATACCATGCCAACATGCCCCTCAAGGTAGTAAGTAAGAAAATGCTTACTCAAGCAAAGTCACGTTAAAAATGGAATTAAATAATCTGCCATGCTGTTTTACTTGAAATGTTTTTTGTTGGTTTTGTCCAAAGGTAGTGAAACAGTTTTTCTAACAATTACTTAATTTGGAATGAAACACTGGGACAAGATTCTCAAATAAATAGATAATTAGACAAATAATGGGAGTTTAAAATTAGGCCCTTAAATCAATATTTAGACATCTAGTTAAATGGCAAAGTGTTGAGTAACCTATAGTTGTTATTGACCTTGATGGGAGCTGTTGAGTATTCAGTCTGTTTAAAAATCATGTCACTAGTGCAAGATTCAAATCTTATGGAATTCAGTTTGGATCAGATCTGTTGATTTTGGCTGTCTGTCTACCCCAAACTAAATTAGTTCATCCTTCACTCTTGTTTTCTCGCATCTAGCAGGGCAAGAAAATTGTTGTCCTATGATTTAGCATGTTGGATCTCTTAGCAGAAGTGTATTAATATCAGTGCCAATTACAGTGTTTCCTTCTGCATAATGGGGCAGAAATCCCCACAACAAACATTACAAAGTAATTTAAATGATATCAGCAATACCATTTAGAGACCTGAGGCCTAATTCTCTTGTCAACTATTTCATCAGATAATGTGGCTTAGTAGTTCCCCAAAGGTATTTCTATTTTATCAGGAAAAACAATGAAGTACAGCGGGAAACATAAAACTTGCTCAATTGTCTCCTACATCAATCTTCAGTCTTTTGGATTCTTGTGTTCTTGGCTTTCCATTTGTCTGTTTGTTGTACCATAGAGTCCATCTCCCCTAGAGTGGAAATGAGTAACTGTAAAAATGAGTATACTCATAGAAACTGCAGTACTCGACCTGACCTGGTAATACTGGGAATTAATCTACATAACTAGTGCCCACTGGGCTGCCTGATGTACCAAAATACTGTTTTTTGTACAAATTTTCTGACTTCCTCTACTGAATTTCTGACTTCGGGTACTGATTTTTCAACTTCCCATTCCGATTTCCCGTTTTCTAAATTGGTAAGTCAGTAATGGCAATACCCGGAAAATTTCTGATTGGAATTTGAGGAGTCAGTCAGGCACCCGACACATTACTCGAAATCGTATTACCGTTGGAAAACACATGACCTACCCATTTCGGCTTTAATTTCTCCTGCCAATGTAAAAAGCACTTTCATGCACTACAAACATTTCCCCCTGCTAAGTGGCTGTTTCAGTGTTTGTGGTGAGGGAGCTATTTTGAGATCCCTCATGAGCCTACTGTGAGAGGACTTCTGCTTCTGCAGGGACCTGATTGCAGGATTGGGCTTTTGTGTTTTCTTTCATTCCCTTTTCAATTTGCTTTCCATTTTGCAGATAGAACAGCAGCCACAAATGGAGGCCAACCTCTATATGTACATTTACTTTGTGGTATTTATCATCTTTGGATCTTTCTTCACATTGAATCTTTTCGTCGGTGTTATTATTGACAATTTTAACCAACAAAAGAAAAAGATAAGTATACTGAAGTTGGGTCCCCCCCCCGCCACACATATGCCCCTTTTGCTTGTAGATTTCAGAGTGCAAGGCAGCAGTGGCTGTAGAATGAAGCATGCTTCTGCATTCATTACATGGAGAAGCATCCCTATATAATTTAATAATAGCATTCGAAGTGGGGTGTTCTCTGTCCTCCCCTTCTTTTCCCTCCCACATTCTAGACACAAGTGGTGTTGATTTCAGAGGTTATGAAGTCAGTGCTGCTTTTGTTGGCCTCAGTGTGGAATACATAGAAAAAGTAGAAGTGGACTGAGTAGATGCATAGCCAGAATTTTCCTATGGAGAAGTCCCCCCAAAAGCCCTACCCTTGATTCCTGGAAGTCTCGCCCAGATCCCTGGTCCAGCAGTAATGCACCTTCCATGCTCCTTGCAGCCACAACCTCAGAGGACCAGCTTCTGGGATGGGGTCACCAAGCTTCTGCATTTTCCCCATTCATGAGCAAAGCAGGAAAGGTGCCAGTGCAACTGCCCACCCACCATTTCTCTCTGCAGAGGCATGAGCTGTTGGGGCAGCTGTGGGCAGAGGCAAGCCTTCCGGTCAACCCCACAGGTCGTGCCTCTGGAAATGAGTTGTGCTGGGATTAAGCAGTGGACAGAAGGTAGGGGAGGCAACACCAGTGGGCTGGTTGAGGGAAGGGGCGTGTTGCTACTTCCCTGTATCTGCTAGGCTCCTGCAGGGTCTTACATACCCAGCAATTTTCTGGCTTTTTGAGACAATGTGATGTCACCAAAGAGCTGCTGCTCACACAGATACTTATTTATGTTGCTGCACTGCTCTGTGCTCAACTAATCCACTGGGACGAATGAGGACCAGCAAAAAGTGAAAAGACAGAAAAAGAATTTAGCTTAGACTTTCCCCACTGAAGTGGTTTTTTTGCTTTTTCCGTCTAAAACAATAGCAGATTTTCTCTATACTTAGGTGGAGAAGACATCTTTATGACTAAGGAGCAGAAAAAATATTATAATGCAATGAAAAAACTTGGATCCAAGAAACCACAAAAACCCATCCCACGGCCAATGGTGAGATCATCTGAGTTGTTCTACATGAAGGTGTTCTGATCTCAGAATATCCCAGTAAAAAATGAATGTTATTCCCTGGACAAAAATATGTGCAGTGTAAGCTCCCATACCCAGGTCCTTTATTTTGGGCATATTTTGTAGAATCATAGGCCATTTTTACACAGACCAGAGTGGGTGGGTGGGTGGGTATTTACACGGACAGTCACCCACCTCCCCCCATGGAGCATCCCCCGTTCTGTCGGAGGGCTCCGTGTGTGGAGATGGGTGTGCGGCGGGTGTTGGTGGGTGTGCGGCGGGAGCACACACGCACAAACACCTGCCGCCCATGGTGTTTACATGGGCGCACACCTGCCACCCACCCATCCCCCCACCCACCGGCGGCCATATACATGGACTGCTGCCCCCCCGCCGCACACTTGCCCGAACACCAAGCGGCAGGGGGGGCCCGTCCGTGTAAAAAAATGGCCATAGAGCTGAAAGAAAGCCTAAGGGTTCTCTAGCTCAGCCCTCTGCCATGAAACAGGATCCACAGTACCTACCTATCTTTCCATTTTAGCAAAGCGTTTGGCAGGTGGGGATAGGGGTTGGGGTGGGTGGGGTTTTGGGTGAGAGCAGGGATTTTCAGGGGATTTTATTGTATTGTATTGTTATTATTTTTTCTATGTTTTTACTTCTGTAAGCCACCGTGAACCTTCGGGGAAGGGCAGGTATAAATTTTAATAAATAATTAAAAAATAAAAACACCATCTCTGAGAGATGTCTTGTAAAGAGAACAGTCACAGCCATGTAACTTCCCTCTCGCATAAACCGGACTTGAACTCCTGGCTTTTGGGGAAAGCTCTTCCACCTGAGCTCAGACACAACATCCCCTTCTTTATTCCTTTATTCTGGAGATATTTTATGTTCCCCTTCTTTATATATGTATATTATAGATATGTTGTAAACACATTGTCCACAATCCCCAAACCACTTACTCCAGAGGAGTCCCATTAAGGGCTGAGGCTTACTCTGGATTAAGTAGTTTGAAGACTGCAGCCTCTGTGGGGTTTCCCCCCCTCCTCCCTCCATCAAAGTTTAGATTGTGGTAACATTCTGGAGAATTCTGTACCAATAAACTGTCACGGAAAGATTATTATGCTAAAATATTTATGGTGTTCTGGGCAGAAATCCTATTGTGTCATGTACTTACTTTTGAGCTGATTTATCCTTCACAGTGAGAGGAAATCGTACTACCATTTATGATTTCATAGAGTCAAAAGTCACAAGGAACCAAATAGATCTTCCGCACATGACAGATCACCAAGTCCCACCCTATTGCGTCATTATTAAGTCCAGAGTCCAACATTTATTTAAATTTTTATCCCTCCCTTCCCTCAAAAAGGCTCAGGGTGCCTGAGAGGAGATGAAGTAATGCAGTCCTCAGAAACGTAAATTTTAATGTGTCACCAGCAGAGAATATGTGGGAGATTTATTGACATAAACCCAGCTGCCTTAAATTGGTGGCTTTTTTAGCATGTCTGTCTGATCTAATCTAATCTATTAATTATTTATACAAGGCCAGCAATGTGCCTGGCATTAAACAGTCATGATCAGAGACAGGTCCCTGCCCCAAGGGGTTTACAATCTAAAATGGACCAGGAGAGGCACATAGGGAGGAACAGGGATACATTCATGAAGCTGACTCTGTTGTCATGGGAATTAGCTCACATAGAAATGCGCTATTCTGCTTTTTTCCCCATGAAAACATTCACGCATGACCAGTTCCCCAGATACTCACGGGGGGTTGCACTTGCTCTCACTGGAGAAAAGCAGAATAGCGCATTTCTACTCACACTAATTCGGAATTCCCATGCCAATAGAGTTGCAATTGCCCGCACAGACGTTTTCACCCCCACCCCAGTAACGTGTGCAAGCGCCCTTTGTTATACAAGTGAGGAGGAGGATCCTGAAGGATGAGATGGTATAAGGAGAAGCATACATTTATAACTGTAGATATAGGGTATTTTCAGACGTTACGGGGCCGCTTGGCCCCGTACTGAAAACAACCCTTTCATTCCCCGCCGGGGTCACCCCATCACGCCATATCAGACATGCCGGGGGGATCCCGGCTGGGAATCCAGGAGGGGGCGGGGCCGCACGGCGCAAGGTGCAGCCGCACGGCCCCGGCCCCTCCATGCACCCCACCGCCCGCCCTCCAGGGAGGCGAGCGGGCGGCGTGGCCAGTGCGGCCGCCGCGTCAGGCCAGAAGTGCCATAGACCGGGATCCCGCCGGGGATCCCGGGCCGTGGCCGCCAAACAGATGTTCGAGACACGGTGACCACAGGTGGGTATTCACCGTGGTTCACTGTGATCTCGTAACGTCTGAAAATACGCATAGATGTGTGTGTGTGTGTTTAGAATATAGTAGAACTAAACTGGAACACTGAAGTTTAGAGTTAGCAGCTTAGTTTTAGGTATATACATACGTGCCTGCTCATGTTCTCAGAACTAATACTAAATACTTTTATCTCATTTTCCAGAACAAATACCAAGGATTTTTCTTTGACATTGTAACACACCAAGCCTTTGATATCCTTGTGATGGTTCTCATCTGCCTTAACATGATCACCATGATGGTAGAGACTGACACTCAAACTCAAGAGAAGACAATCGTTCTTAACAAAATAAACACGCTCTTTGTTGCTATCTTTACAACAGAGTGCGTCATGAAAGTGGTGGCTCTAAGACACTACTATTTCACCAACGGTTGGAACATATTTGATTTGATTGTTGTCGTCATGTCAATTGTCGGTAGGTAGAAATGCAACAATTTGTACTACTCAATGGCAATGTGTTTGTAAACAGAAATCAAACAGATCAATTGCTTGGCTGAAAACTGATGCCGGAAGTGGAGCTGGGTTGCTGGGTGTAGAGTGCCGGAAGGGGGTAGGGATGGAGTTCAGGGAGGTGGAGATATAGAAAATGTTGAAATTAGGAATGATTCACTTTGAAATTATCAAATTTCTAAACTAAACAGAATGGAATTACCACGCTAAGCCAAATGTTAATGAGAGTTAAGGGATTTGCATAATACAGAATTTTGAAAGCGATTATTTATTTATTTATTTATTGTAATGGCTTAATTATTTTCACTCAGCGCTGTCTGTAAGCTTGAGCCATCACTGCTCTAGTTTGAGTACCAGATAAATTCACGCAGAGGCCGGTAGCTAAGCAGACTTAGAAAATGTCACACTTGGTTTCAGCCACTTGAGCAACTGCTGGGAGAAAGGGGATATATAGTATGAATTCCTCTTGTATTTTCTTTACTCCACCATCCTCATCACTACTTATGTCACTGGTGTAATATTTTTAGAAATTGTGCTAAATAACTTGGATCCCGTTTGGGGTCAAACTTTTAAATCTGCAAAACTGCAACTCTCCATTCCAGTGAGTGCAAAAAACACTATATGCAATGCAGTCCATTCTGCACCTATATTAATTATGTTTATTATTATTAATTATTATTATTATTAACAACAAGAACAACAAAGATAATAAATGCCATACTGAGTCAGACCAATGGTCCATCAAACCCAGCATCCTGTTTCCAACAGTGACCAATTTTGGTCTGAAGGGAGAAGTACCAGCAGTCAAAATAGGCAATCCATTCCCTGCTGATCACTCCCTGCTCCCAACAGTAAGAAGTTCCCATCTTGTAATTGACTTGACTAATAGCCGTCAATGGACCCATTCTCCAAGAACTTATCAGTCCTTTTTAAAACCCAGCCATACTTACAGGCCTTGAAAACCTCCTCTGGCAATAAATTCCATAATTTAACTGTGCATTGAGTGAAAAATTATTTTCTTTTATTTGTTTTAAATCTGCCACTAGTTAGTTTCATGGAGTGTCCCCTAGTTCTAGTATTACATGAGAGGGTAAATAAACATTCTCTATCTACTCATTCCACTCCTTTCAAGATTTTAAAAACTTCTATCATAACTCCTCTGTCTTCTCTTCTCCAAGCAGAAGAGCCCTAGCCTATCAAGCTTCTCTTCGAATGGAAGCTGTTCCAGACTCCTGATCATTTTTGTTGCCCTTCTCTGAACCTTTTCAAGTTCTACTATAACTTTTTTGAGATGGGGTGACCAGTAGGGATGGGCGAACAGATCGCTGTTCGGGTTCGGCCGTTCGGTTTGGCTGCGGTCGTTTCGTTCGTTCGGTTCGGCTGTTCAGTTCGGATGCGTTCGGTTCGTTCGTTCAGTTCGTTCGCCGAGTTCAGGTTCGGCTGTTCGGTTCAGTCATCCGAACAGGCCATTTGGTTAGGCTGTTCGCCTGTTCGGTTTGGCCGTTCGGCCATTCGGGAAATGTTGTTATGGGTGCTTTTTTGTTTTTTATATGGTTTTTTGTTCTTTTATTGGGTTTTATATGGTTTTCTTTTGGGTTTTTTTGTTTTTTTTGTTTTTATATGGGTTTTTTTAATTTATTTTTTAATCTAATATTATATATATCTATCTACACTAAATCTAACTGCTATTAACTATTCTAAATGCTATGAACTAAATGGATTATCTAATAAGTACACAGGCCTACTCCTACAAACACTAAAA
>QEPC01001738.1:199141-212342 GCA_003113815.1 Sphenodon punctatus
CCAGCAGTGTACCTGGCACTTTACAAAGTAATAAAATAGACACGGTCCCTGCCCCTAGGGCTTACAATCTGAGAGACAGGAGCTGGGGGAGAGACTTAGGAAGGGGAACAGAGGGAAAGACAAGGGGTCTAACATTCATGAAGATGCGAGGTCTCAAGTGCACGTACTTGGCTTGGTTACAATGAGAATGACAGCAGGCAGGTCCATGTTGCAAGGATAAGGGTAAAATGTTTGCCCTTCATGGGGGACCATATGCTTTGGTGGCAGGAAAGAAAAATCCTACAGCTATTAAGTCTCAGAAAATAGCCTTGCAGCCTCCTTTAAAATTGTTGATTAGACCTGGAAACTCCTGCAGTTGAAATGCAAGAAACAAAAGTGCACTTTCAAAATACTAGCTACATGGCTAAAATTTGCACACCCTCCCTAAGCGCATTAGCAAGAGGCAAAGCAGTGTGTCCATCAACACCCTTCCCTGTCCTCTCTCTGCTCCAGTCCCTAATCTCACAAACACACACTCACAAACCCATTGACTCACCTGCCTCTGAAGCTGTGCTGCAGCAAAGATTCAGGTGCCATATCTCCTTAGGGGTGTGCAAGTCATTTTTGTTATGATAACCACAATTACCTTTTTAATTTTCTTTTTCATTATTGTAATAACGAAAACAATAAATAATAATAACAAAAACAAATTTTTGTTTTTAAAATAATGGAAAAAAATCCAAACATGCATTTATGGCTATAAGTATTTTGTTTCTTATTTACTTCTGATGAAATTCTGTTGTACCCTCAACAGAGGACACTATGTGTATCAAATTTAGAAATGATTGGATAAATAGAACCGATTTTAGAAGCAATTGAACGTTGTGATTTTAAGAAAAGCTCCATACACATTCATGGCTACAACATCTTTATATTCTGTTCAATTTACATTAAACCTGAGAATATTATGTCCTCCCTCAAGATTACCAATCATGCCAAATATCAGAAAGTTTGGATAAAGGTTCCTGATGTTATAAGCCATTAATTTGAATATGCATTTCTGGATGTAACATTTTTATATTCCATCCTGTTTACAAGACATTTGGCAGCAATGTATCCCACACCTTTCCTGCCAGCTCTGCCTAACTGCAGGGCAATTTGATGAAGGGGCCCAATTTTATAAGCAATTGAAGTTGTCCCCTTGAAGACCATTATTCAGATAAATAGCAGCACATGCAGTGCCAGTCAGAGGCAGGCACCTGGCATGGCAGGGGGAGGGAGGCTGTAGGAGGAAGGATGGGGAGCAACCCAACAGACTGACAGACACATTCACTGGCCAATTACTGCATGCTTCCAGCTTTACAGGACCGATCGGTGGTGGCTTAGAGGCGAGCTTGGGGGGCGGCCCTGAGGCGGGCACAGAAGGGACATAACTGGGACTTTGTGGATAGCATCCCATAAATCAGGAGACATGGTTTACACATCTAGGCTGGCCAATTATCATCACAATCACATCCTGCAGCACTGTGAAAGAGGACATAAGAGAATCTCGATTGGCTCTTTCCTAAACAGATGCTTCCGACTTCCCAGTAACAAGTGGGGGAGAGAAGTTGGGATGGTTGCAGCACAGAATGAGGATATTTAGTTGACGTTTCTGTTGGCCAACTGGCATCACACAAACAGATCTTATACCACAGTGACACATAAGAGAATCCCTGGTATAGGCTTATTCTCTGCATATGCTGTGCAGGCTTATAAAATCGGGACCCTTTATCACATATTTTCTATATTTGGCAAAGATGATCCTGAATGTATGAGAGACTGCCCTGCCAAATTTCATATACACTGGTTGAACTACAAAGATGTTACAGTCAGACATATATTTATAAGTTAATTGCTTATACCACCAGGAGTCTACATCCAATGCTTCTGAAAGTTCACATAGGTAGTACAGATGGGGAGGGGTATAAACTTGTCAAGCTTCATCCACATTAGATGGGAGACAAAGATATTACAGCCACAAATATATATGCAGATTTTTGCAAAATAACGCAATTCAACTGCTTATAAAATTTGATTCCTTTATCCAAGCTTTCTGAAATTTGGTACACTTTATGCCTTTCACTGGAAGTACAATCCTTCTAGGTTTCATTAAAATATAGTGGAAAATGTGTTTTCCATGAAACCAATGGAAATCAAAAACAAAAGCAAAAATAAAAATGAAATTTTGATATTTATGAAAATGAAAACGAAAGATTTAAATAACGAAAACAAAAAGTGAAAACAAAAAATGACATGGGTCCCTGGAGCACACTGGAAAGCAAGCAGCCAGCCAGCCTGCAACATTATGACTCTGGACTCTCCTCTGCTAATGGCCACCTTGATCAAGCTCAAGCAGGCAGAAACCAAGCTCCACACCTGGCATCCCTATTTTCTGCTGCCATTGGCTATGGGCAATATGAATCGGAGACAAACGGCTGAAGCCGTCGCACCGGATGTAATTGGCGAAATGCGCTCCTCGCCACAGCCCCCACCTGGCGATCCAGGCGGAGCTGGGAATCGAGGAGCACTCCCAGACTATGAACCCGAGGACCAGAGGGGAGAGAACCCCATCAATGACAGGGGATGTCACACCCACTGCCTTACCCACTAACATCACCTCCCTCTTGTCAGGATTCAGCTTCAGATGTCTCGCCCTCATCCTGTCTCCCACAACCACCAAACACTGGGTAAGCACCAAGACTGCCAGGCCTGGGCTGGATGAAAAAGAGAGGTTGAGTGTCATCAGTATATAGATGACACCGCACCCCAAACTGTCTCACGACCTCACCCAGCGGCTGCATATTCACGTTGAACAGGAGAGGGGACAAGATGGAACTCTGCACGACTCCACACGAGAGGCCTCGTGGACATGAAGAATAGATGCGTTCTCCCAGCCAGGAAGGAACGGAACCATTCAAGAACAATTCTGCCCACTCTGGATCTGTCCTTCAGGCGAGTCATCAACATCTCATGGTCAATGGTATCAAAGGCAGCTGACANCACTCCGGATCTGTCCTGCAGGCGAGTCATCAACATCTCATGGTCAATGGTATCAAAGGCAGCTGACACATGCAACAGAATCAGCAGGGTCGACCTAATCCAATTCCCTCCGGGGGGTCATCGACCAAAGCCACAAGTGCAGTCTCCGTGCCATAGCCCAGACGAAAGCTGGACTACGAGGGATCCAGAAAACTGATGCAGTCTAGATACTCCTGCAGCTGCTGAGCCACCACCTATTCTATAACCTTCCCTAACAAGGGAAGGTTAGAGACAGGCCAATAGCTGGCAAAGGAGTCAATGTCAAATGATGGTTTCTTGAGCAGAGGACAGTCCGCACCACCACCTCTTTGAGACAGCTTGGCACTCTGCCCTCTCGGAGGGAAGCATTGACCACCCCCTGCCAGCAATACATTACACTTCCCTGCATCAGCCACAGATTTAGTGGGGCGGAGCCCATTTGTCCCTGTATTGAGGAGCATCCCCTCCACCACCTGTAGTTTTAGCATCTTGGGAGTAAACTGATGGATCTGACACCTTTCAGCAGTTCTCTCATATGAACCCTTCAGGTTTCTACTCACTTTTCTACTCAAGCACTTATCAAATGCTTGACTTTTGACAAGTCACCCATTATATCCTTATTGACAAGCTGGTAAAATGTGGATTAGATGATACTACCATTAGGCAGATTTACAGCTGGGTGAAGAACCGTACCCAAAGAGTGCTCATAAATGGCTCCCCATCAATCTGGATGGGGTGCCTCAGGGCTTGGTCTTGGGCCCTGTACTGTTCAGCATCTTTATTAATGACCTGGATGAAGGAGTAGAGAGGGTGCTTAATAGATTTGCAGATGACACAAAACTGGGAGGGGTAGCTAACAAATTAGAAGACAAATGATCTTGACAGAATGGAAAGCTGGACCAAAAATAACAAACTGAAATTCAGCAGAGATAAATGTAACGTTCTGCATTTAGGTAAGAAAAATCAAATGCACAAGTACAGGATGGGTGATACCTGACTTGGCAGCAGTACATGTGAAAAGAATCTTGGGGTTGTAGTTGATCACAAGCTGAACATGAGTCAGCGGTGTGATGCAGCTGCTAAAAAGGCTAATGCAATTTTAGGCTGCATTAACAGAAGCAAAGTGCCCAGGTCACAAGTAGTAATAATTTCACTCTAGTCTGCGCATGTCAGACCTCATCTGGAGTACTGGGTCCAGTTCTGGGCACTGCAATT
The DNA here is from genome assembly GCA_003113815.1 of Sphenodon punctatus. Taxonomy (NCBI): domain Eukaryota; kingdom Metazoa; phylum Chordata; class Lepidosauria; order Sphenodontia; family Sphenodontidae; genus Sphenodon; species Sphenodon punctatus. The sequence goes on from QEPC01001738.1 coordinate 203,396, forward strand.
TAAGAAGGACACTGACAAATTGGAACAGGTTTAGAGGAGAGCGACAAAGCTGGTCAGGGGTCTGGAAACCAAGTCCTATGAGGAAAAGTTGAAGGAGCTGGGTATGTTTAGCCTGGAGAAGAGAAGACTAAGGGGAGACATGATAGCCATCTTCAAATATCTGAAGGGCTGTCGGGTCGCCGAACAAACATTCACGTAGACGGGGCTTGGGCTGGTGGTGGGGACATGCATGAACGTGCAGCTGCCTGGCCCCACCCCCCTGCCCCACCCCCCTGCCATTACAGGTAGTTTTACAGGTGTGAGGCTGTGAAGCCAACTCTGGAAATGCCTCTTCCTCCACCCCAGAGCTGGTCGCAGATGGGCTAGGGTGCTGTTCTGCGAATAAAAAAGAGGGGCCAAACACTGACTCTTTCCTTCCAAGCGTCTACTGGCTCCTAGGAACCTCAGAATGTTGTTGCTTTCTCTGAAGAATCCATAACCCAGTGGAAAACCCTTGAAAGTTTTGTCACGTCAGCTGAGAAGTCTTGAACTCACTCGCTAACCCTTGGGGTTCCTAAAATCATGAGATTTGTGGAAAAAACAGAAAATCTCAGCTTTTTTCTTTTTAAATAGTAGATGTCTAGCACTCATGCTTAAGAAATTGACTGCAGCTCTTAAGTATACCCTCAAGATCCCCATTTTTAAGTAGGTGTTTTATTTTAATTTAAAAAAAAATACATTTCTATTGATGATGTAGTAGGCAAGATTCTTTAAAACAAAACAAACAACAGTCAGCATTTCAAAGATAACTGTCATAAGGAGCAATATTATCCTTGGGCAGTAGAGGGAGATGTTGTCTTAATGGAGAAAATTAATGATAAATACTCTTCATTACAGAAACTTCTTAAAGTTTATTCAGAAACTCTTTAAAGACTTGTGACTTGAGTCCACACAATCATTCTATAAAGCATGTGCCCTAATTCATACCAGGATCACCTGGTAATCCAATCTTTCCTTTTAGTTGTGTGTGTGTGTGTGTGTGAGAGAGAGAGAGAGAGAGAGAGAGTGATGAACCTTCGCTCATTTGTTTTAAGGCTGAAGGAAGAGGCACACCTGGTAATCCAATCTTTCCTTTTAGTTGTGTGTGTGTGTGAGTGTGAGAGAGAGAGAGAGAGAGAGAGAGTGATGAACCTTCGCTCATTTGTTTTAAGGCTGAAGGAAGAGGCACAGTTGGGGGAGAGGGGGGGAGTGTGTCCCTCTACAATCTCCTTCCACTCCTGCAAATAAACCCTCACTGCAGATTTTAACTGGTTGTTTAGTGGTTGTCAATACTTTTTCAGTGCCTGCCATCCCAATTCCACCCGAATAATAAAAAGGTTGTGGTGGCAGAAAATGTCTGTTTTATGTCATCTCTTTTAGCCGTACATGATTTCTTAGCATTTCCAGACTTGGTTGTATGAAGGAAAATGAAATGTTAAAAACGCCCACTCAAATAACATACAAATCTGTTTTATGCCAATTAAATATGTAGCAACAACCATGCGAAAGAGAGTGTGGTCCACTGAGCTAGGAACAAGGAAACCAGAATTTTGTTCTCTGCTTTGCTACTGACCTGCAGAGGCATGTCAGCATGTGTTTGCACATTATTTCGCACAATGGGACTAGTAATAAAGACAAGGAATACACTAAAAATACAGACAGCATATACAGAGCAAATCCACGGCAAAACCAATTTTGCTTTTGTATTCCCTACCTGCCTGGGTCAGACTGAACAAAAGCGCTGATTGCTTACTTTGTCAAGGAAGGAAGCCACCATTTTGGCAGAATCAATATAATTCCCTGCGCTTAATTCACTCTCCTCCCGGTTTCCTCATTTTACTGTCAGCTTGTCGAGTGAGATATTCGACTGATGGCTTTAACGTTTGCAATACTACTGCCCAGAAAAGCCCTGCCCTGAATTAACCAAGGCAGGGTGAAGAGCTGGCGTTTGGGAGAGGCACCATATTGGGGTAGCCTCCCCTAGGGTAGCCACCTAGGCACAACTTTAAGGAACACTTATGAAAAATACATGTTGCAGAGACTGTATTGGCACCTGCAAAATACATGTTGCAGGGCCTCTTAGGTGCCAATCCAGGCCCTGTAACATGTATTTTTCATAACTGTTCCTTAAAAATTGGCATAGGTGGCCACTCTATCCTCCGCCCTGCTGGGCATACTGAAAATCGTCAAAAAAATTCTATCTTTTCTTTTTTACACGAATCCCAAATCTCTTGTTTTAGTCTATTCCTCTCTTTCTCCTCTGTCTGCCTTTCCCCTGAGTGTTTCAGAGGGATGGCTAGCTCCCCCAACATTTCACCCGCTCTGTTCTCTAACTCAGCCCAGGCCTTTTTCTTTCTCACCCCCCTCCCCACTTCCTGGTCACTTCTCCCACTCCCCACCCCTATTGCCTCCCAAGATCCGGGGAGGCCCCACCTTCTCCCTTCATCCACCGCTCTGATTAACCCTTTACTTCTCTTTCAGCCACTCTGGTCTGTGGATGCTCCCACATGCTTCTGGCCCTTCTCCTTCCTTCCTGCCTCTCCCCACCAGCCCCTGGGTCCACCCAACATCCCGATGAATCCCTCCTCTTCCTCCCAACTATCCCAGCTCTCACCTGCAACCCACTCAGTGTTTTAGCCGCGGAGGAAACCCCGAGTGCCAGCAGGGGGCGCTGCCCAGCAGCTCTAGCGCTAGGGAAGCGCTCCTAGCGCTGAGCGCCGGCCAGTTAGCAGGGAGAGTGTGCAGAGAGGAGCAGTCGGGGGCGGGGGAGGCAGCGCGTGCTAACGCCTCCCCTTTCCTGGACTGGGCTGAGAGATCTCTTTGCATCCCACCGTACAGAGGCAGTGAGTGGCACAAATAAATCATGCACCCGCTGGAGCCATCCAGGATGGAGAGGAATCGCTCAAGGGGGAAAGAACTACTACAATGAGCAGCAGGAATTTGCCTAGCACTTTGACGCTATTAAACGGGGGCTAGAACTCTTTGGATACAATGAAGTGACTCTGGGACTCTTGGTTTAGCAGGAAAAAAAATTAAAATAAAACAATGTAAGTTTCTTCTTTTTTGTTTCTTTGTTGGATTAATTTTTAAAATTATTTCTAAAGTCCTTTTTCTAAATGTGTCTGAGGAGAGAACTGATTTGTCATTTGGAGCCCAAACTTTCCCCTGGAGGCAAATGGTTTGTGGAGTTGTGGAGTTAGGGGAGCACGGAAAGAGATCCCCCCCCTTTTTTGGGGGGGGGGCTGTTTTGTGGCGTTCAGGCGAGGTGGCGTTTGAATTAGGGGACAGAGTGAGGTGTAGCAAAGTTGACTCAGGAAGGCGTGTGCTGGGATGATTTAGGATCCACACCCCCTCCCTCTCTTGCTGAGAGGGGACTTTTTAAAATGTAGGGTGTTTTTTTTGGCTTATTCGAAGGCTCAAGAACCATGGTGAAACAAATCAGAAATATGTTTCAGTGATTGTAAAGTGTGATTCCTCAGGGTCCGACACATTGACTCAGAAATTAAATAGCCCATTCTAAGAAAAAAGGGGGAAATCTATTATTAATCTTCACGAATGAGACACTCTGTGTGTGTGTGTGTGTGTGTGTTTGTGTGTGAAAATATAGATTTTATTTATCACAGTAATAACCATAATGGGACCCTGTTGGTCATAATAATGAACAGGGTATGTTACAAATATCTTTTGCTAAGCCTTTTCATCCCAGGCCACTTGACAAACTGCTCATCTTTTCTTTTCTTTTTTAAATGTTCAAAAGCCGTAGATCCAGATGCAGGGAGTTGCTTGGTTAAAAATCACCACCACCAGGAGATTTGGATGACTCCTGCGCAGTGGTCATGGGTTTATCAAGACGGTCCTGAGAGGTGGGTGGGGCATTGACCTACTGGGAACCCTATTAAGAAGAACAAGGCTATATTAAAGCAAAAGTCATGCAACCCAAATGTGGCTGTGGTGGGAATAAATCGGATTTTTGTTTGGGGATTTGGGGTGAGGAGGTGAAGATGGGCTTTTAAAAACCCACAAATGTACAGAGCAACAGGTCTGGTTTGGCTCTGGAAGGGTGAGTAGAGGTGGTTTGTGGTGCTTCCCTGGGAGCAGTCTTTTGTAATATTTTTTTAAAAACCATTTAAAAAACCATCCCGTGCTTTGTGGACTGGAGGGGTTCAGTTTGGCTCACCAAATAAGCATGGAGCAACCCTCTCAAAAGACAGTACATCTATGTGTCTGTGTGCAGTGCAGTCCAAAGAGGATTTGTCAATACTAAAAATAAAACAAGCCCGCGGATGTCTCCAGTAGGCACATGGCCAGATTCAACATTTTCAGGACTGATTAGTGATTTTTTGCCTGTGTCCTGTCCAAGGTGCTGAAGTTGGTTTTTGTAGCATTTTTTGGGTGTCATTTTCAGTATTTAACTGTTTTGTTACAAGGGAAGCTTGGATTTTATCCCCCCGCCCCCCAAAGTGGTGTATATTGAATTGAAGGGTGGCAGGGAAAGGAAACAGGGATGTGTTTTCAAACACGTATATTTGATCCTTGCTTTTGGCTTGGGAAATCAGGGCAGGTGGAGATGCAGATGGAAGTGGCAGATCCTATAAGCTTTGGGTGGCAGAGAATCTAAAAGGTCACAACTGCAAGGGAATGGGGGCGGGTGTGGAATCCAGTTATTCTAATGGACTGAGGGGACAGTGTACTTGGTAACTTGAGGCTGCTGGCACAAGGTACATTGCTCCAAAGAAATATCGGCAGATTCTGAGAAAGTTGGGGAAGATGATTGTAAGGATGAGCCCTCTACAGTATGGAAATGTTCTTTGGTAAATATAGGAGGAAAATACCTTCAGAAATGTAGGCTGTTTTATAAACGCCCCAATTTCTTTGGGATGTGGCTGAATGATGAAGCATTTTTAATGCTGGCCTATGGTCTGAGTTGTGATATTTTTAGATTTACATGTCAAAAGGTTTCCGCCTTAAGAAGTTAAGTTTTTGTGACTCGTGAGAGTTAATGCGAAGAATGTTTATGAATGCAACACTGAACTCAGACATGAGTGGGGATCCAGTTTCTTGTGCTTTAGAGGTGTTTGGTTTTAGGCAAATAACTAACAAATTCTGTACTTCCAATTTGTCTTCCATCTGAAGATTTCAAAGCACTTGTAGACATTAGGGATGGATTCTTACTCACTCTTTTTTCACACTCAAAATTACCTTTCTCGACTAATTTAAGACTTGCAAAATCTTTACAAATAGGGAAATGTAGCCTCCCCCCTACATTTACAAAAGGGGGAACTGAGGCACCCGGAAGGGTAACTTTTTAAAATTTGGACTGTGAGAGAAGCTGATCACTAAATTCCTCCCTCCATATTCTTAGTCTTGTGCTTCTGCCACAAGATAGCTATCTCCTCCTTATTTTGTCTCTTTATTTAGAAGCAAAAATCTGTGTTGAAGATATTGTTCTCTGTGAATAGCTCCCAAATGGGTCCCTTTCAAATCCCATCTCTGCTTCCTGGATTCCCTTTTAGTATGAGTAATCTTTGGAGCCATCTAGATACTTTGCAAATAATTTTAGACACTACAGAAAATTATAAATCTGTGGAATTTTTCCATGTATATTTAGTAAAAATGTATTTTCAAAATTATCAGCAAGATTTTATTTAATTTAACCTGAATGCATTTGTGGTAAATAAGCCTTTAGAAACTTATCCTGCTTCTAATTTAAAATGCTGCATATTTATTTACTGGGTTAGAAATGCATCTGTGCCTTCCTATTTTTTTCTTAATTATCATTTAGAATTCAACATCCTGGATAAACGTTCTACATATGTGAAAACAAAAGAACATTTCAGGGACAACTTTAAAGTAACCAGCATGTTAAAAATCCTGGCTAAGACTTTCAAAAATGAATAATTTTGGTTATCTCCATTTTTAATTGCCAAGTTTGAGTAAGCTTTGACTTTTAGGAATTGGGAACTCACCTTTTACTTAAATATTGAGCCCCATTAAATTTTCTCAGATTAAACACCCCCCCAGCCTAAATCAACAAAAGACTCATTTTTGAACATCTTCATCCCTATATTTAAAACAAAGCAAATTTTCTTGTTTATGTTAAGTGGGTGCCAGTTTTACATAAGCCAAAAGCAGGTGCTTTGTTAATCAGAGATGAGTTCTTCTGATGCTTGCATGCTTAAGAAGTTTGCTGGAAATAATTAAGTGTTGTTGTTTTTTTAAAAAAATAAGTCTGTTCCCATTGTTTATGATGTTTATTTTCACTTGTCAAATCTGGAAGAAATGCAGAAAGAAGACTGGTCAACATCATTTACAGTTCTAGCCAATTTCATTTTCATGTTCTCATGTGTTATTGTTAAAAGATAGCAGTGTCTGGGACAAAAAAGTGTGCAGACAATTAGCTTTTCTTGTTATTACAATCCTGTTTCACTGGGACTTAAGAAAAATAATCATTGATGTACAGCTTTTCTGTTGATCTTAGTTTATTTTATTTTTTTTGGCAAACCTGTGGGCCCACTTTGTCTCTTTAGGGCTTATCTTGCAAAGTGACAGTTTCTAAATCAGGGTGGAAATCAGGTCACATTTCTGGCTCTATAGGATTTATCTCAATTCTCTTCTTTCTAAGTAATTAGAGTCACTAGTAATGAGGAAAAGAAAGCCCTTCCAGGACTGAAACATCCCTAACCTCTATTGCTGCCTTGTAGTATTTGTGTTGCTGAATTGAGCCAGACAGTAGTTTAGTTTAGTACCAGCATAGAGGAAGTTGCTACCTTTATGGTAAGGCCTACTACTTTGGTCACCCATAGAAACATGTCCACTTTGCCTCCAATACATGGATAATGCTGCTTCAGTGATTTGAGTATTCCCTATACTTCCTATAACTTTAAAACCTTTATTTAGCGCGGGCTTTCGCCATGGCCATAAACTTCAAAACATACAAACAGACAAACAAACAATAAACACACACACAAAAAAAACCCTCTTTTTTTTTTCTTTTTAAAACAAGGCGTACAGTAGAAACTGCCTCCAAGTCTGCATATAAACTTAAATCAGTAGCACCAGATAGCATTGGAAGCCTTCGATACATTGTATGAAGGATAAAAACATACAATTTAGTCAACATAACGAGCTGGGTTAGTGTTAGGTATCAACCTGTGGGCCATATCGGAGCAACAATGACATAACAATTAATTCCATACTGTCTCCCAGAGATCTTTAGCAATAAACCACTTAGTATAACAATCAGGGTACAATTATATCCTTCTCCCTCCACTCCAGTTTCCCACAGATACAAGTTCTTTTCTTCAAGGCCAAAAGCATATAAGATGCAAGGGCCTCGATAGTCTCCTTCTGAGATGAGGAGAGAAGCAAGAAGTAGCACCCCCTAGTATCCAAGGGAATCCTCTCCGGCAGCAACGGGGTAAGCCATACTGACCAAAAGGTGGTGAAATACGGACATCTCAAAAGAAGATACTCAGTAGACTCGACTTCCCCTATATTATACTTCCTATAAGGAATAGTTGGAATCTTGTAATGAGAAATACTGAAATAAATCATGTGCAGCCAGATTATGCCTAGCGATTAGACTGTTCACCTCATATGTTGGCCACTGTGGTGGGGGATGGGGTGTAGAAGGTCAGAGACTTATGCACTTCACTCCCCCATCACTGAGCATGGGATGGAGCGGTCCAAGGACTGGGAATAGCCTGGGTAAGCACAGGCAAAAGTTTACTTCCCTTAGGAAGAAGGGGTGGAAGGAAAGAATTTTGACACTGATACCATCCCATGAATTGGGGCTAAGATTAGCTCTAGAATTTCCAAGAGCATGATTCTGCCACCCTTCCTCATTGTACTCTACAAGCAGCCTAATTAAATTGGCACATGTGCTACCTTATTTTAAAGAAAATACAAAACATACACCCCAGTCTGTGAGCAGGAGGGTGAGCTGCTCTGTGAGCACTGCAGGAGGGTGTGGGGTAGAAGAATACTGAAGTAAAATGAAATAAAATAAAATACACATGGGCCCTTTTCACACAGACATGCTAACACTGATAAAATGGGTGTTACATTTTATTATACATATTGCAGGGCACCCATAGAGCACACCTGCGGCCCTGCAACATGTATAATAAAATGTAACACCCATTTTATCAGTGTTAGAGCGTCTGTGTAAAAAGGGCCATGGAGTGTAATAAGCGGTAGCAGACTCCATTCCCCTCTACAGAGAAATTCTGTGTTGATTGTCACACGAGGGCGTTATCACATGAGATAGTGCCACACTTTCACACACACACACACACCCGCCCCTGACTCCCCACCTGTCTGAACACCATCCGCCAGATGTTTGCCTTGAGTTGGGCAGGGGCTGCCACTCATGGCGTCACCCGCATTATTGAGGAGCATGCCTTGCAGGGCAGCCCAGCCCACACCGGAGCAACAGGCGATTACAGGTCTGCCTCCCATGTGGAAGGCCCCCCACAGCCCCACCGGCATACAGGTCCACCAGCGTTATGGACAAGGTCATGGTGTCAGAAAGGACTGGGCCCCCGGAGGAAGCAGCTGCTCCTGCCAGTCATTGTTAGAGCGTTGGGGGGAGGAGGTGTGCACCTTGGGCTGCCCGCCATCAGCTGCTGGAGGGGACCCTAGGGAGGAGGTTGCATCAACGTGCTGGTCTATCTCGAGCCTGGCCCTGGCTTGGAATGAACCAGTGGGGGGAGGGGAGGCTTCTTGCCAGGGAAAGCAGTGCTGTGCTCCGCAGCCTGGATCCTTGTTTCAAGCTGGGAAGCATTGAAATTGAAAGAGGGGGGACAATCCTTGCCAAGGAACAGAGCACTGGTCAGTGTCAAGCCAACTGACATTGGGGTGGGGGGATCTGCACTCTGAAGCACTGCACTGCTTTCCCTGACAAGGAGCTTCACTCCCCCCCCCCCCC
>QEPC01001738.1:213352-230342 GCA_003113815.1 Sphenodon punctatus
CCCCCCCCCCCCCCCCCCCGGCCCCATCCCCTGCTGGTTTATTCCGAGCCGGGTCCAGACTCAAGATAGATCAGTGCGATGATGCAGCCAGGGTACACCAGGGCTGCTCCTCCTCCTTCCCAGGGACCCTTCCAAAAGCTGTGCATCCCTCCTCCCCGCCTGCTCCATCATATGACTGGTGGCAGTGGTGGCTTCTTTCGGGGGTCGGGGGTGGTGAGGGTCTGATCCTACTGCCAGAGGCCTGGAGTCCTGGAGTCTTCCCAGGGCTGAACTGGAGTGGAGGAAGGGAGGCAGTTGCTCCCCCACTCGCAGGAGCCATGCATGGGTCTGCCTGTTTGAACTGCTCCCACCACTGCCCATGGGAGTGGCCGTGGCGTGGCCTGTCTACAGATTCACCACACTTTCTGGTTGCCTCTCTTCCTGCATGAAAAAATCTCTAATGAGTGGTCTCCTACCAGGCTGTAAATCTTTGACTTCATTGATTTCCTCCTCCGCATGTCCTGGGCCTCTCTAGAAAACAGAAGACTAAGAATTCTGCGAGCTTAGTTCAGCACCACAAAATCTCTTTTATGTACAATATGTAATGGTTAGAATTGGCACCCCTCTTTGTTGTACCCATTTCCAAGTTAGGGTTGCCCTGAAGATACTGCATTTTGAAGCAGTAAAAGAACTATGCAGTGGCTCCCCACTCCGTAAGTTTAGAAGTCATCAAAGAAAATTGAGTTTCTTAAAACTAAATAATATAATCCTAGGAACCCTGTGTTAAGAGTAATATTCTCTGCCCCACCTTTTTGGTTTTCAAATTTTTAAAATGTTTTCCTAAACCTGATCAATTTTTTCAGCATCGTTTTGATGTTAAAGCAGCAATGATAAAATCAAGCTATTTCTCTGCCAAAATATTTACACCAACACAGCTCAATTTGAACTTTTGTGGGTTGCTTATCAACTCCCCTGTAAGAGTGTTGATCTTGCCTTTAAGAGTAGCAATGCTAGAAAGAGCAGGTCCTGTTAGAGAAGTTCTCTTCATATTACGTGTGTGTGTGTGTGAGAGAGAGAGAGAGATAATGACCCAGTTTTAAAGGTGCTCATAATCTGACACCCTGTCCTGATTGACTCAAAAGCAACATGAGCCACGCAGTGTTAACAAACCAGTCACAATGGGTGAAAAGCTAGTGAAAAGAGAGCCAGTTTGGTGTAATGGCTAAGTGCACAGTACTTGGACAAGTTCAAGTCTTGTCTTAGCCAGAAACTTGCTGGGTCACCTTGGGCCAGTCACAATATTTTCTCAGCCCAACCTACCTCACAGGATTGTTGTGAGGATTAAAAGCACTCTGAGTGCTATGGCAGGGGGGCGATATATATAAAAACAAATATTATTATTATTAAAACAAATGAGACATTAGCCTCTGGGTACTTTCAGACGTTACGGGCGGCCGGTTCACCACAGCGAACCACCAGGGGGGGCGAACAGCGCAACCACGCCCGGGGGTTGGAAAAAGACCCAAACAGACGTGCCGGGAACGGCACCACGGCCCGGAACCGGGCCGCACCATCACGGCCCGTGGCAGCACAACAGACGTGCAGCCGAACCCCCGGCGGGCGCTAAACCCCCACAAGGCACCGGGCAGGGGCGGGACACAGACATGGCCGACTGAGGGCAAACGAAGCCACAAGGCACTCAAGGGAACGCCCACACAAGGGAAACGGGAAGGGAGGGGGGAAGAGCGAGAACAGGCTGACAGCCGGCTCACACAGCGGTCCCGCAGCAGGGCACAATGCACGGCCACACGCCCGGGCACACACACTCACACCAGGGAAAGGCCGGGAAGGGGGGAAGGGGCGCCCGGAACGCCCCACCCGGAACACCGGCAGGGGGGGGGGGGGCACCACCACGGGGCAAGGCACGGACAGCAGCAACCCCCACCCCCACACCACCCCAGTCCAGTCCAGTCCAAGGAGGTGCCCCCACAGGAACAGAGGCAGTCTCGGGGGGGGGGGGCGGACCCCCGGAGCAAGGCACGTTGGGGGCCCCCAAAGCACAGCGAGGCCGGCGGAGGGGCGCCAGGAGGAGGAGGAAGGGGGCCCCACAGTCAAAGGCTGGCACAGGCAGGGCAGCCGGGTCCAGCGGTGCTCCTCCGCAGCACCAGCGACGCTCAGGCAGCACCCACGGAGTCACGGGGATGGAGGGGGCCCAGGACCACGGCCAGGGGCAGCAGCAAGCAGCGAGGCGGGCGGGAGCTCACCGAGGTGGGGTCCGCAGGTCGGGAGCGGCCAGCGGGGACCAGGGCCCCCCCCCGGGCCGGGGCGGGAGCCCACACGGGGGCACCACGCCGGGGGGGGCAGGCCAGCGACGCGGGGCTCACGGGCCGCTGCCGGGGGCCCCGCTGGCCCGAGGGCCCGGGTGGCCCGCCCGGTGGACCAGGTGGGGCCAGTGCAGCATGCCCCGGCGGTACCCCTGCAAGGACATGTAGTGGGCGATCAGGTAGTAGGCCTCGAAGGGATCGGGCATGGTGAGGGCCAGCTGCACATCCACACGCGCCCACACCGCCAACAGGGATGACATCTCCACCGCGGAGGGCTCCGGCACACAGCAGGCAGCAGAAGGGGGCCACGGAAGATGCCCCAGCTCCAGAAGCCGCTGGAACGCCGCCCCACGGGTGCGCTGGTACCCACGGGCCCCGTGAACACAGGAGAAGTAGCTCACGGCCAAGGCAGGGCCACCCTCGGCCAGGCACTCCGAGTAGGCGCCCAGACCACACACCACCAGCGCTGACACGGTCTCCGAGGCGCTCCAGGGCACATGGGCGCACAGCACCTCCGGGATGCGCCCCTCGGGGAAACGAGCCAGCCCCAGGGCCTCCGCATGCAGCCGGCAATCACGGGCGCTCACCACATGGCCAAAGTAACGGAGCCCGGAGCTCAGGCTCTCGTAGGCACCTGCACGGCTCCCCGGGCCGGCCAGGAGCAGCTGCACGGCAGGGGTGTGCCACAGGTCGCACAGAGACATGGTCTCGCGGAAGGCCCAGATATGGGGGGCCCCTTGGGGGCCGGACAGCGGGAGCCCCATGGATGGGCAGCCAGCCATGGTCCAGCACAACAGGGAATGGGACACGGAGCCCGGAGGGCACACAGACTGCCCAGGGCCGGGAGAGGCTCGGCCCGGCCCCCGGGACAGGGAACACGGGCCCGCACCGCAACATTGTAGCACAACAGAGCGAGGCGTAGGGTGCGGGCCCGGCACAGCTGCAGAGAACAACAGCGAGCTCTCTGTCTGCCTAATCGCACCTTCAAGGCCATCCCGCTACAAACAGCGAGGGGAGGGGGCCCGGGGTGCTGGGGGCGGGAGCAGCCGGAACGCACCGGCACAGGGCGCGCGCAGGCCCGCGAGGCCGACCCCCGGGCGGAGCCACCAGCACCGGGCCGCCATAAGCGCTCCCAGCCCCCACCGGGGCCCCAGCACCATGGAGCGCGATAGGGCAGGTGGGAACTGGATGTTCCTCGCGCTCGCGGCTGAGTGGCACCGTGACCACACTGAGCAGCTGTGCCTCCTGACCGAGAGGGTGCACCTGGCCGTCCGCCTGCGCTATGTCCTGGCCCTGCGGGCTGGCGTGCGCCTCCGGGGCCAGCAGGCCCGCAGGAGAGTCCGTGCCCGGCTCAGGGCTCGGCGCCGGGCCTGGGGGGCGTGGCTGGCCGCCTGCCGGAGCCTCACCCGGCCCGCTGCGCTCCGAGGGGCCGCGAGGCGGTTCCGCTGGGCAACGCAGACCCTCCGCCGGGCAGCGCTGCTGGCTATGCCCATAGCGCGGAGCCTATGGGTCACGGAGCGGCCCCAGGCCTGGTGGGAGCGGGCCCAGGCCCACTGGGGGGAGGCCGAGTGGGGGTCCCACTTCCGGATGGGCAAGGCCACCCTGCTGCGCCTAGCGGAGCTCCTCACGCCCTGGCTGGAGCGGCAGCACACCTCCATGCGGGAGCCCATCCCCATGGTCCAGCGGGTGGCCATAGGGGTCTGGGCCCTCGCAACGCCCGACTCCTGCCGCTCCGTGTCCCAGCACTTCGGGGTGGGGCTCAGCACGGTCGCCTGCATCGTGCGGGATGTGTGCGAGGCTGTGGAGGGCGTGCTCCTCGACAGGACCATCCAGCTCCTGGACCAGGGCGCTGTGATGGCTGGCTTCGCGGCCGGGGGCTTCCCGAACTGCATCGGAGCCGTGGACGGCACACACATCGAGATCCTGCGCCCGGCCGCGGGGGAGGCCCTGGAGTATGTGAACCGGCACGGATACTACTCCCTGCACCTGCAGGGGGTGGTGGACCACCGGGCCCGCTTCATAGACATCTACACGGGCAACTCCGGCCGGAGTCACGACGCCAGGATCATGACCATCTCCCCCTTCTATGCCCGCATGTACCGGGGGGACTTCGCGGACATGGGCATGAGGTGGATCGAGGGGGTTCCCATGCCCCCCTGCATCCTGGGGGACCCCGCCTACCCCCTGACCCGCTGGCTGATGAAGGTCTACCCTGTCCCGAGCACCCCTGCGGAGCAGGTATACAATACCCGCCTGTGTGCGAGCCGGACCGTGGTGGAGCGTGCCTTCGGGGCCCTGAAGCAGCGCTGGAGGAGTATAGCTGGCCGCCTGGACTTCACCGTCCCCACCTCCGCCCTGGTGATCGGTGCCTGCTGCGTTCTGCACAATGTGTGCGAGACCGAGGGGGCGGCCCTGGAGTACCCCGAGCCCCACCGGCCCCCCGGTCCTGTTCCCCTGTACGTGAACGCAGGGAACCCCCGGGAGTACCGGTATGCCAAAAGGATCCGGAACGCCCTTGCAACCCACATCGCCCGGGGGGGCCCGCTGTGAGGGCCTTCCCGCCCCTGGGGGCCCCACCCCCCGTTCCGTGCCCATGCCCCTGTACACGCGGTCCCACAGCCCTGTCCCCCCCACAAACGGGCCGGGGACAACTGTCTCTTTACAACACTTTATTGCCCACACAGTTCACACAATCACCCTGTGCCCCCTCCCCACCCCCGTGCCCGTGACCCCGTCCACCACCCGCCCTCATGTGGCCCTCCCCCTCCCCCCCCTTCCCACCATCCCCCCGCGTTTCCTGGGCCGACCCCTCGTGCGGCCGCTTGGGCCCACCGAGCTCTGGGAGCTCCCCTCCCCCCCACTGTCCGTGTCCCCTGCCGTGTCCTGGGCCGGTCCCGGCCCCGGCAGGGGGCCGGGCGGCGGATGGGCAGCTGTGCCCGGTGCCCCGGTCGCGCCCCGGGGGGGCTGGACCCTCCGGAGGCCCGGGGGCACTGGGAGGCGCATGCGAGGGCCCTGGGGCCGGGGGGGCGCCAGGGGCGGCAGGGCTGGGCCCGGGGGCGCCGAGGGGCCCGGCATGGGGACCTGGGCGGGCAGGGCGCCCGGAGGTGCGCCGGCCATCACGTAGGCACACATGGTGCCCGCATGCAGGAGCAGGGAGGTCCCAATGTCGTGGGACCTGTCCATCTTTGCACTGTGCTCCCGCACCATGCCCTGTATGTCCTGCCGGAGGCCCCTGAGCAGCCCCTGCTGCCGCTGGTGCTCCCGGCGCTCCCGCCTCCGCTCCAGGCGCACCTCCGCCTCCAGCCGGCGGTCTGTCTCCAGGGCCTTCTCCATGGACCGCTCTATGGCCGCCTCCATGCGGTCCACGGAGGCGATCATGCGCTCCCCCTGTTCCTCCGCCCTGCGGACGATGTCCTCCGCTTGCTCCTCCCTGCGCCTGCGGACCCGCGCCCGGTACTCCCGCATCCGCTGGGCTGGGGCCGCGGCCGGCGGAGGCGCCGCGCGCGGGGGCTGCCCTGTGGAAATGGGCGGGTGGGTCAGTGCAGGGCCCTGTCCCCTAGCGGGGTCGGGTCCCGGGGCCCCCTGCCCCCCCTCCCCCACTGAGGCCGGAGGCCCCCCTGGGCTGGCGCCCGGGGGGCCCTCCCGCCATCCCAGCCCTCCCGCCTTACCTGGGTCCGGCACCTGCTCTCCTGTGCCCTCCGCGGGGGCCTGCACCGTCTCGCTGGCCCGGTCCTGGGGCTCCCCATGTCCTGCGGGCGGGAGAGGGGGGAGCGGGTGAAGGGGGCTGGTTGTGGCCCCTGCAGCAGGGCCCCCACCCCCGCCCCTGCCACCGGCCCCCTGGTCGTGCCCCCCCCTGCCCTGGGGGCCCGCTTACCCTCTATGTCCGTCTCCGAGCCTTCGGAGCCCGGCGCCTCACCCTGGGAGTGCTCCCCCTGGGACCACTGGCTGAGGGTGGTGAAGGTGCCGACCTCCGACTCCGCCTGGCCGGCCCGGCGTTGGGATGTCTCCGGGCTGCTGCTGGGGGGGGGCCTTGGGGCTTCTGCGGGTCCCGGGTGGTCCTCCTGGGGGTGGGGGTCCCCTGAGCTCGTGTCTACCGGGCGGGCGGCGAGGGGAGGGGGTACCTCGGCCCGCTCCCTGCCCTGGACCACAGCGCTGCCCACCAGGCGTGGGGCAACGATGGAGCCCTTCATGTGAAGGATGCGGTCCAGGGCATCGTAGTAGGGGGCGGTGCGGGCCCCGTGGCCGGAGCGGCTGTTATTGTCCTTGAGGGCCTTGTACCCCCTCTTGAGCTCCTTGGCCTTCGAGCGACACTGGTTGACAGTGCGCTCGTGCCCCGCCGCCTCCATGTCGCGCACGATGTCCCGGTAGACATGCTCGTTGCGCTGGTTTATTGCGAGCTCCACCTGGTACTCGAGGGTCCCCCAGATCCGTATGAAGTCCCGGGTCTCCTGGAGGCCCCACTGTCCCCCTCTGTGATAGGCCTTCCTCCGGCTGGGCCCCTGCTGTTCCTCCTCCCGGTCCAGCTCATGCTGCACCTGCCTCTGCTCCTCCTCCACCTCCTCCTGGGGGTGCGCCTCCGGGGGCCGGGGGCCGGGCTCCTCCTGGGGCTCGTCCGCCCGGGCCGACTTTCGTGTCTGGGGGGGGGAAGGGGGGTGGTTGGTTGCTGGGTGAGGGTGTGGGCCCTCTCGGGGGCCCCCTGCCCCCCTGCCCTCCGCCCGGGGTCCCCCTGCCCCCCTGCCTTCCGCCCGGGGTCCCCCCGGCCCCCTCCACAGGGGGTTCCCCTGTGCCCCCTGTTCCCCTCCCAGTGGGTGCCCTTACCCGTTTCCTGGGTGCCTCCTGTGGGCCTGTTCCGGCCGCTGTCCCCGGGGCGGCGCGACCCGGCTGCAGCTGTGGTTGGTGTTCCCGGGGCGCCTCCCTGGTCGGGTGCTCCCGTGTGCCCCCTTCCTGCACCTGTGCCCCCTCCGCCTGCATCGCTGGGCCTGGCTGCACGTCCTCCGCCTCCTGTCCCGCCGCTGTCGCTGTTCGTGCCTCCGCTCTCTTCCGCTTCCCTCCTCGCTCCATCCCGCCACGCTTGCTTGCTGCTGCTCTCGCTTTAAATCTCCCTCCGGTGTTTGTGTTGGTGCTGGTTGCCTGGCAGCGACGCTGCGTGCCTCGTCCCCGGCCGGGGCTCCATTTTTTTGGTTCCGCTGGGGGATTGGCGTCCAGACGTTACTTTTGCTTGGTTCCCTGTGGGGGTTGGTTTGACCACGCTTCCCGAGACCTTCCCCCGGCTAGCCCGGGAAGCGTGGTTGAAACTGACCCCATGTGGGTATTGAGCGTGATGAACATCTGGCGCACGCCGTTCAGACGTTCCGGGCCCTTTGGCCCCGCGGGGGGGTTGAGCGTGGTTCAGTGTGGTTCACCGTGATCTCGTAACGTCTGAAATCACCCTATGTTATCCTGAGTGTCACCTGCTCATCTGGTAGGTTGCCACCAGATGTTCGCCTGCCATGACCTCAGGGCAGGCAGCCAGGTGCTATGGGCTGGTGGGCCGGTGGTAGTGAGTAATTTGGCCCGGGCAGAGGCCCGGCTACCTGGGTTAAACTGGGCTAACAATCTCCTTCCCATCTATTCAGGCTCTGCCCAGCCCCACTGTGAGGCCGCTAAACAGCTGATGGAGGGCCTGGCAGAGCACCCCCAATCAGCTGTGTGGTATGTGCACCCAGGCCGGCTGAGGGTGCGCCTCCAGCCCCCCCTTCCCATCAGCTGTTTTGCAATAGCTCTTCCCAGGGGCCTAATCCTGCTGCGTGACAGGGACCTGGCTGTCCTGGCCTGTATGGATGGCTCTGTGGCCAACCTTGAGCCTGTGCCATGGAGGGGCCTGTGATGGCAGCCCCCATGCCCGGATTACCGGGGTGGGGAGGCTGCTCATGTGAACTGATCTCTCCAACGACCCGAGGAGTGGCAGCTGTACTTTCCCCCTCTGGGGCAGCCTGGTCAGCTGGCCCGCCACCAACTTGTTTGTTTTCACCTAATTTGGGGACAGACTACAACTCAAAACAGAGCTGCTACAGCTGCATTCAGAGCTGCAGTCTGTCCCCAGACTAGGTGGAGACAGCTGCAAAGAGCTGTCCTGTTCAACAGAATTGCTTATGATAAGCAGTTAAAGTGTCATTGATCTACAGAAAGTGCTTTAACAACTTTTGTAATTAATATGGTCTGTTGTCAGGGGCTGATATAAAAGCTTAAAGTTAGGCACCTAAATTCATGATTAGGAGCTCCTAGAACTAATTTATTGTTTGCTGAGTGCTGTATCTCCCATTGAAGTGAATGGGCGTTGCAGGTGCTCACCACAACTGAAAATCGTTGTAATCACCATATGAAAGCAGGCCATTGTCCATCTTGGTCAGTAGCCCCCATTCCTCGAAGTGTCAGAGGCTTTAGAGGAGTTTAAATAAATAAATAAATAAATAAAAATAAAATAAAAACTCTGCTTTGAGTATTATAGAAGAAGCTGTCCACAGGGGAAGTTTCTTTCGTAACCCGGGGTCATTTCAGATGTTACGAGATCACGGTCAACCACAATGAATCCCCTGTGTTGGCCGTGATTCCCGTAACGTCTATTTGCTCCCCGCCAGATGTTCACCATGGTAAATACCTGGCGGGAATCAAATTAACCACAATTCTGCACTTCCAGCCGCCCGGAGGTCCAGAATTGTGGTGGGATCGGGCCCCAACCATGATAAGGTTGGCCACGATCCGGGATGGGCCGAAGGTTACGTCTGTTACCTTCAGCCTGGCCAGACCGTGGTTCCGACCATGGGACGGGATCGGGCACAGTGGCCGGATTGGCCGTTGTGCCTGCCCGTCTCCGGGAGGGCGGCCGGCCGGGGAAGCACGGGAGGGGGGGGCGTGCCATGCAGTCGCATGTCACACCACACAGCCCCGGCCCCTCCCCACGTAGCCCCGATCCCTCCCCGATCCCCCTCCAGTATCAGGCCGGCACATCTAAAGGACGAACAGCCTGATTCCTGACCGGGATCTGAAACGGATCCCAGTCTGTGGTTGAGCGTGGCAGGCCTGTAGGCCCGTCACATCTAAAATTACCCCCAGTAGTCAGACGTTGACTTATACCTCGAAGAACTCTTCACAAACTTGTTTTTTCACATATTATAACTCAAATGTTCATTAATATTATAACTCAGATGTTCATTAAAAAATATCCCAGTGCTTAAAAATGGACTTAGGAGCCTAATGTTAAGCAGCCATGCTTTAAAAATGTGGCCAGAATTTTTCCTAACCTGCTCATACTCCCCGTGTAAAGATAATGCCCTTCATCTATTCTGTGAAGCTAAGTTCTGTTGACCTTGGGGGGGTTTTACAGTATCAAGTCCTGACTTGATTCTGTGTTGCCAGCAGAGGCAAATATGTTAGAAAAAGGATCATTTCTACCCACTCTCAGAGGATGAAATTCATTACTGTGTGGACAGACAGCACAAGACTCAGGCACCTAAATTCTCTAAATAAGGGCTTAAAGGAGAGAACGTACTTGATCTCTGCACAGGGAAGGCAAATTTTATCCATCAAGTTCCTATTAAAAACAAGCGTGTTTAAAATAATCCTTGCAGGTTTAAAAAAGATCCATCGTGTGAAATCATGTAAAGGCTATGCAAATTCATCTCTAGTAAAGCTTTAAGTTGCAGTTCTGTTACTTTGCAAACTGAAAAGAGAACTCATTCATTTAGTCTGTGGTAGATTCCTCCAGTGGAAGCAAGCTGTGCGAGCCTTTTTTTCCTTGGGGGAGTTTTGGTAACAGTTATTAAGGGGGTGGGGGGAAATTCCGTAGTGGGTTTTTTTTTTTGTAAATTGGAAATCAGCCCAGACTCTCTCCAGCTTTGAGATGCATTATTAGAGAATGACAGTCTGGGCAGTCGAAAGGGACGAGGGTGTTTGAGAACAGAGGCTGAGGTCTGACACTTCAGAGGCTGTTACATAATGCACAATTATAAAATCATACTACAGCCTCTTTAAAATACCTGCCTTATTAGAATAGGGTCATTATGCTGGGTTTAATGCAGCTGAGTGATCAGCATTATTAGGCAGCTTTATGTACCAAAGTATACTACCTTCACCGACAATGAAAATGAAAGTGTTGTGAGGCCTTTGTAAAAAATAAATACATTAAAAAATGCAGCTCCAACCTCTTCTGGGAGTACTAAAACTTTCTGGTTTTTTGTCTTAATCCCAAATCCCATCCTGGCCACTGCTTTTATGTTACAGGGATTGTCTTCAGGGGCATAGTTATAGTAGGTAGGTACAGCTGAACTGGGGCCCTTGAGCCTGGGGGTTGGGGGCACATGCATGTAGAGTGCATATGTAGACTGGAGTGGAGTGTCCGCGCTAGGAATGGGCGCCTACAGGAAATTATGGAACTGGATCTTCATTCAGGATTGAATTACGGAATGGATTCTTATTACAGATTCATAATTAAATGAATTAAAAAAGTAAAAAGAATTAAAAAAGAATTAAAAACCCCCGTGCGTATGCAAAATGACTATCAGACATTTCTGTGCATGCGTGGCCTTTTCCAAAATGGTGGTGGCAGTGTTGCTGCCATTTTGGGAAAGGGTAGCCAGTCTGCACACGTGCAAAATGGCCACTGCGCATGTGCAGATTGCCCTTTTCCGACGCTGGTGCCATTTTGGAAAAAGCTGCGAATGCACAGAACCGTGTTTTGCACATGCACAATTATATATTTTTTTATTTAGTAGATTTCAAAACAGACTGCAATCTGCCTTTTGTGGTTCAGCATGGATTGATTTGTATTAATCCGTAACTGTCCATTATAAGCAGTTACGGATTAATACAAATCCTTGATGCCAATCCCTAGTCCCAGCAGGGGATCCATTCTCACCTAGCTACCCACCAGATTGTCTTGTCCTCCCAATGGAGGAATGCTGACTGTAGCTACTCCCCATATTAGTACCGAGTTTGTTACAGCACGATACAGGCAATCTCTCTCGTCTTCCTAGTGACTGAGTTGGGATGTCTCTGCTCTATATTATGTTGATAAGCCAATGTGGGAAGGGTTGCAAGGAATTTTGTAGGATTCTTTATCTCTTTGCAACTTTGAAGAGCCTTATCTCTCCTTGATAAATAGTTATAATTTGTGTAAATAGATGGAAGTTACTGCACGCTTCAACGCTTGATGAGGAAACAGTCTTTCTAAAATGGAATAAGGTGGGGGTGGGCATTCAGATTTGGATTAAATCCGTAACTTCTTGTAATGGGCAGCTACAGATTGATTCATACCAAACTGCAACACCCCTGTTGCTGTTCGGTGTAAATAAAATAAATAAATGCAAATGTGAAAAATGGCTGCTGGTCTGTTCCCGCATGCGCAGCCTTTTCCAAAATGGCGGTGGTAGTTTCACCTCCATTTTGGAAAAGTGAAGCCAGTCTTCACATGCACAGTGGCCATTTCACGCATGTGCAGAAAGGTTTCCCTTTTCCAAAATGGCGGCGATGTTGCCACCACCATTTTAAAAAAGGCTGTGCATGCACAATATGGTCCAGCAGCCATTTGCACATGCCTATTTATTTGTTAATTTTTATATTTTTTTACAATTTTTATTTTTAATGGATTTAAATATGGATCTGTAATTAAATCTGAAATTAAAGATCCAAGCCATAATCCGGATCCGTAATTCCCCCTAGACACCCACTCCTAGTGTAAGGTAACAGCACTGAGGGTTGTCCTATAGGTGAAAGCTTGAAGTTTTTCTGTAATTTTTATTCTTTGTTCAAACAAAACTCACAATAGGAAGGGTCAAATTCTCATTGGTGTATGTCCAAAATATCAACTACTACTTATTACTACTACTACTACATTTATAATTGCTTTGTGGTCCCAATGGAGATAGCAGATTTCACTCTCTCCTTTTTCGTTTTGTAAGAAAAATCTAAAATTAAGGAGAGTTGTTTCATAACAGTGTTTCATTTCCTCCTCTTCTTTTTTAATAAGCTGTCTGTTTAGAAAATCTGGAAAAATCTAAAATTGTATCCTCATGACCATCATCATGAATTAGGGACCCGTGTTCACTGAGTTTTCCCGATTGCCGCCAATGGGAAAAGCACAGCAAACATGGGTCCTGATCATAATTCTCACCAGGTACTCATAACTGTATTATCTACTAGCCTGAGACAAAGCTAACTTTAGTCATTGGGAAAACTCTTATTAATGTCAGTGAGTTTTCGACTGGGATCTAGATTCCGCAAAAGGAAATCTAATCGGTGTAAAAAGGCTCATGGAGCATCCTCCATGGAATATTCTGGTTTTTAGTATTTTTTTCTCCCCAAGTTGTAGGAAACCTTGTTTGAGAGGGGAGAAGCATGCAGTTAATCCAACAGATATCCCTATCCCACACATACATTTTAAACCACAAAGTTTTGAAACAATCAATTGGCATCCAAATAACCAACCAGGAATGATAAATCTATTGCTTTATATCTCTATCTCTAATTATTAAAAAATGAGATTGTAAAAACCTTTTCTCTTTCAGCCGTTGAGGGAATTGGTGAACATATTGTTTATTTCCCCTATGCTTGTTCTCGAGTGCATTTTTAAATCTCCTGCTCTGTACAGCAAGACTTCCCAATTTACTAAAAATAAATAAATAAATGTCACCTATGATACTGCTTTTACCTGTGGTTTTGGTAATTCCAATATATGCTAGTTTAGCAATTTCTGAACTCGGAAGCACTTGTAGTTTAAGGTTCTCTGATTTATGGGTCATTTGCAAACTAGTGCTCTTCAGGCACAACAGGACTTTAGATATTGCTATACTAATTTCCATGCAGTGAGGGGGGGGGAAAGAATTCGGAGGGAAGACTGAATGGGAGATTAGGGTTTGTAAAGGCTGAGAGGTCATGTGCATAAAATCAGATGTGGTTTTATTTTATTTTATTAATGAGATAAAGTGTTTTGTTTTTTAAAGCCAAACCAAATCTCTAAGGTGCCTCTTAAGCGCCTAGTTCTACTTGCTCTTGCATCAGGGGAAACTGGGAGAAATTCTGCTCTAGTTAGCGGTAGGGTTGAAAACGCTGTATGAGTTCAGGCTCATCTCTTTTGTGTGGCTCTGTTTAATGGTATACCTTTGCTATGGGCAGCTAGTGTTAGCAGTATTTTAAAACATTTCATGCAGTTCAATGTTCCAGGGTTTTGTGTACTTAAGACTCTGATCCAACATCTGGGGATGTCAGCAAAATAAATGTTCATCTTGGTGGGCTTTGGTACAAGCCTTGAGGTCTTGAAGCTTCATTCTTTTTTCTTGAAAATTTCACGTTTTTCATACTAATTCCCAACAATATAAAGAAAGGTGTTAACAAATGTGATGGCAGCCTACTTGCTTATTTATTTATTTATTTATTTAATCATTTTCTACCCCACCCCTCCTGCTCCAAGCAGCCCGGGGCGACTTACAACGTTGAAACACGTAAAATCAGTAAAAATCAAACAATACAATAAAATGAGAAGGCACAGCACCAACCCCCACCACTCCCAGGCCCCTGGCCAAAAGCCACGTGGAAGAGCCAGGTTTTACACATACGACAGAAGAAGGGGAGATCCGGGAGGGAGTTCCACAGCCTAGGTGCGGCCACTGGGAATGCCCTC
Source organism: Sphenodon punctatus (assembly GCA_003113815.1). Lineage (NCBI taxonomy): Eukaryota > Metazoa > Chordata > Lepidosauria > Sphenodontia > Sphenodontidae > Sphenodon > Sphenodon punctatus. Next base: position 227,309 of record QEPC01001738.1, read on the forward strand.
TCCATAGTGGCCCCCCAGGGGACCTCGAGAAGGGCGCTCCCAGCGGACCACAGAGGCCACTGCAGAGCGCTTAGGCCCACTGTAGCCTACTTTGGCTCATGTCACATTTGTTGTAGCCCTTCCAGATGTTTGCCCCGGAGTTCTTCCAGGCATGGTAGCGGCTAGCTCAGGCTGTGATCCGGGAGACCTTCAGGGTCACAGCCTGGGCTACCGACTGCCCAACTGGGTCAGAGTAGGCAACAATGGGCTATAACGTTGGTTATAGCCTGCCATGGCCCAGGCTGGCTGCGTGAACATTTGTTCCATGACCAGACCCAATCCTGACCGGATTGCCAGCAGCTTCCCGGTCTGAATGGCGTTCAGACGGCAGTGGCACCAGTCCACCGTCACTTGTATTAACAACTCCCCAAATAAGTAAGTTACATGCCTTCCAACAGTCCTTCTTTGGGTGCTGAATCCCACTGTTCTTTCAGGGCAGAGAGGTAAAAAAGGAAGTATCCACATGATAACAGGGACAAGTGATGCAGCTGGATCAGGGCCCATGAGTCTGCGGGGCCATGCTCCCTGGTGCAGCAGTGCATGCTGCCACTGGGCAGGGTGTTTGGGGGATGGTGGGGCATTGCATCTACTGCACCAGGGCCCATTCTATCCTAGCTATGCCCCCGGTATTCAAGCCTCAGACACCTCCTCATAGAATCACAGTCAAAAGGCTGGAAGGGACATCAAGGGTCATCTAGTCCAGCCCCCTGCACCACTGCAGGACCCGCCACACCCCAACCAATACAGAGAAATCCCATCAACAGCCACAAGTAGAGACTGGGACCAGCCAGAGCCCACTGGTGCTTGAAATAACAGGAAATAATTTTTTTAAAAAGAGGATCCAGATGTCCCTAACAGGCGAGTCACACTCATGCTACAGGGGAAGGCAAACAAGCCTCAGAGTTAACTACCAGTCGGCCCAGAGGGAAACTTCCTTCCCAACCCCAAAGCAGATATGGCAATCAGACCCTGAGCATGCACCCAGGCCCCACCAGCAAGGCACCTGATTTACAACATAGCACCCAGGCTTCAGAATGGCCTGACAGTCCCACCTCCAGCTGCAGACTACATTGATGCTACAGGGGGAAAAAAGGGGTGGGGAGAACCCAACATGTGTTGCTGGGAGGGAAAACACACCTTGTCCTGCAACATCAAATAATAAAAACTCCTCACAAGATAGATGCCATAAATGTATCCAACTCCAAGCTATTCCATTCATATAGGCAGGGGATACATGGGTGCCCGTTAGCAAGCACTTTTTTGGCTTGCCTAGTGTGCTTTGAAAGGCCAGGAGTGGGTGCTGAGTGGCTCACAGAGCATGCATCCCCCGCACCCCTTTCAGACGGGTGGGCGGATGAGTGGATCCTCCTGGGTGGCCATGCAGGGTAGCATCTCGTTTAAAAACACCCAGAGGCATAACTTTCTGTGGGGAGGGAGGGCAACGTTGCTTCCTGTCCCAGCGTCTTTCTGAGGTGACATCCCCCATCTTGCTGTGTTATTGCAAATTTCCATGGGACTAGACTGCTATGAACAATCCCTTGACTCTCTTCTCATGGAGGGTCACCATAGCCTGAGAATCTTCAGAAGGCAATGTAAGACCTTTTTATTTAGCCAGGCTTTTAGCAGGCAGAGATAGGGTCTGGAGGGTTGGGGTGGGGATGATTTTAATGGGATTTGATTTGGTTTTATTGGATTTTATATTTTTTATTGCAAGCTGCCCTGAGTCTATGGGAAAGGGTGAGATCTAAATAAATAAATAAATAAATATGCCAAAATCTGTCTGGGAAAGCCCTGAATGTCTGCCCAGTGTGAGGTGTGTCGGGCCCAGCTTGGATTAACCCATCTTTGTCTCAGGGCTGGGGTTGGTAGAGGTCCATTGAAAATTAATGCAAACACATAGGGGCACATACTATATAGGGGTGGGAATATCGGTATCGGATAAATCCAAAACACCCAATAACCAGGTGTTCGACTTAATCCGATAATCCGATATTTACCGGTATCGGCATACCGAATTTTTAACATTGGCCGCTTTACCGTTTTTTTTTACATTGCGGCCAAAGTCAGTGGCTGCAGTGTAAAAAAACCAGTAAAGTGACCAGTGTTAAAAATCTGATATGCTGATACCGGTAAATCCGATACCGGGGAGATTCAATACCGGTAAATCCGGTATCCGGTATTCTCCCCGGTGTCCCATCCCTACTAACTATACTATGGCTATACTATAGCTGTACTATAGCTAACACAAGGTCAGATCCATCCTAACCATGGGTGATTTCAGACGTTATGTTGTCCCGATTTGTCCAAGTGAATCCCCGGCGGGGGTGAATGAGATAACCACCCCCTGTGGTCAAAAAATTGCCCAAATAGACGTGCCGGCTGATCCCGGTGGGGAATCAGGGAGGGGGCGTGGCCGCGCGGCGCAACGTGTGGCTGCACGGCCCTGCCCCCCCATGCTCCCCCACCGCCCACCCTCTGGGGAGACAGGCGGGCGCCGTGGCCAATGTGGCCACTGCGCCCAGCCGCTTTGACCATGGCCCGGAATCCCGCCAGGGATTCCGGGCTGTGATCACCGGCCAGACGTTACTTTTTATTGCTTCCTGCTGGGAATCACTTTGACCACACTTTCGGAGCTCGGCCCGCGGGGAGCCCGGGAAGCATGGTTGAAATTGACCCCATGTGGGAATCGGCCGTGGTGAACATCTGGCAGCCGCCAAACAGACGTTCAGGGTGCTTTGGCCCCACAGTGAAATTGACCATGGTTCACTGTGGTTGACTGTGATCTCGTAACGTCTGAAAATACCCAATGTGTCCCCAGAAGGCAAGGAGGAAGTGATTACTATCATTTCCAGGGGCGCATGCCCGCCCAGCGGCCTGGCCTGCAGGGGACAGTGGGGGAATGGAGATAATGGGTGATTTCAGACGTTACGGGTGGGCGGTTCACCACAGTAGATTCCCGGTGGGGGTGAAGAAATCAACCACCCCCCGGGGCCAA
>QEPC01001738.1:235124-248231 GCA_003113815.1 Sphenodon punctatus
ATTGCCCACGCCTGGGGATCATTTCCTTTGATCCTGGGCGGTGTTTGGTGTCCAGATGTTACGTTTGGTTGATCCCGGGTGGGGATCTCCTTGACCACGCGTCCACGGGAATTGGTGCAGGGAGCCTGGGAAGCGTGGTTGAAATTGACCCCGTGCGGGTATTGAGCGTGGTGAACATCTGGCGGCCACCAAACAGACGTTCAGGGCGCTTTGGCCCCGCCACGGGGTTGAGCATGGTTCTCTGTAGTTGAGCGTGATCTCGTAACGTCTGAAAATACCCAGTGTCTCACTGCTAGTTATTTCGTTATACTGAATGGCTCCCTTTCCAGCATATTAGAAATGGGAAGCAGGTTTGGGATATATGACTTACTCAGAGAGCTTCCCATGAGTGTATATTGTATCTCAGCACTGCCTCTGGCTTTGCTCCCCCTACCACAAAAAAACCCTCCTCTCTGCTCTGGTTGTGTGGGATGCCTGTATGTATGTCTTGCTGTTGTTTGACTACATGTGCATACTTTGTAGTTATGTTCATTTAGGCGTGAAACCAAAGGATGTGGACAAAGTGTGCAGCTCCATACTGTTGTGTACGATAGCTACACCTGACTCATATAGACATTCTTCTCTGACTGCAGTGTATATGGCTGAAAAATGGCATCTGCAATTAGGGTTGCTACTTACGTACGTTTTTAAGGAACACTTATGAAAAATACATGTTGCAGGGCCTGCATTGCTGCATTAGGTGCCAGTACAGACCCTGCAACATGTATTTTTCATAAGTGTTCCTTAAAAATGGGCATAGGTGGCACCTCTATCTGCAGTGTGGAATGCCAGGGACAGAGACTGTTATGGGTGAGGTTAGGGTCTGATCTGCATTGTCCTGCTTCCTTGGTGTAAAACTGCCCTCAACATTGGCCATTCATGCTGTTGCAGGGGGTACAGAGGAGCCACCGTAGTAACTGCTTAAAGCTTCCCCTAGCTCCTCATCCCCACAAACATCTCGCTGATACTCCCTTTACTGTCCTGTCATTCAGAGTCTCCTCCTCCTTGTAACTATGTTAAGCAAGTGCACCTGTGACTTTTCAGCTTTGTGAATGGACGCCTGTCTCCCCCTGTGGCCCCTTCTCCTTTGTCTCTCCTAGATTGTAAGCCTTTCAGGGCAGGGATCTGTCTCTAATGAATGATTGTACCATGCCAGGTACCTTGCTGGCACTATATAAACACCTAATAATAATAATACACCATCCCTTCTCCTAGATCCCAGCACGGGGGACTTGCCTTGAATAATAAGGAGGCATGTTTGGGAGACATTCTTTCTCCATGGTAAACTCCAGCTGTTGGACTCTGGGAGTCACTGGGTGATATCAGATGTCACACCTACCTACTTGTTTGGGTAGCCAACATGCAGTGGATTGTTAAATCTATCCATGTCTGGCTACCAATTGCTCCTTGTCATTCACATGCAGATGTTCTGGGCATACAATGAGGAACAGATCAAGTAACAGACCCAGGCGTATAACTCAGGATGACAAGGGGGTCCGGCTGCCAGCTCCATTGCTCACAAAGCCAGCTGCTGTCTCCCCCTGTAGACTCCAAGCCCCAAACTGGCTCCACAAATTTCCCTCACTGAAATTTCCCCGCAACCACATCCACCATCCACTCCTCCTTCAAACAATCCACGCTGCTCTGCGCCGTACAGCCAATGACTGCCGTCTCCGCACTGCAGCCTTGGCGTTGGACCCAGAACTACAGCTCTAGATGGCAGCTCCCCTCAGTTACCCCTAAAGCCTGGTGACCTCCCACTGACCTCCTCAGGAGCTGTCAGCCAACTGCCCCTGCCTTAGAACTGATCACTTTAAACTTGGTCAAGATACTATGGCAGGTGCTGGAGCTGCAGCATGAGCCAGCTTCCTACTTATTAGTGCAGTGCTCTCTGGTGCTGCCACTCCCCTTGGCTATACCATTTACATGGTACATTCCCAAATGGCCCAATGTGTGTTTTCAGAGAGACAGGGTTCCCCGGTCCTGCCCGGGTGGCACGTCCGTCTAGCAGAGCAGGTGCCAGTGGCACTCTGGAACATCCCAGACTATCCTCAGCAGAGTGGGCTGGCCAAACCCAGGGCACTGGCCGGACGTGGAGCAGCTGTCCATCTGATGTGTTGACCCATGCTGCTGCTCCACTTCCAGCTGGCCGTTGCCCTGGGCAACACCATAGAATTGCGGGTGCCAGCTTAGAGTGTCAGGCAATTTGCCCACAACTCTATGGTGTGTGGGGAGGGGACGTCGTGCAGGTGGACTGCAGGACGGGAAACCTGCAGCGTCCATCTGAACCTGACCCAAGTGTGGCTGGACATGGGTGGACATTGGGGTGTACTCCTGGAGCAGCTCCGGGGCAGGCTGCCTCTGCGTCTGTCTGAAAACACCCAGTGTCACAACATGTAACAAGAACCATGGAACATCCCATGTTTCCTATTACACCTGGTAAACACTCATTAACAGCCAAGAGCAGCACACATTAGTGATAGATTTACTGCCAGGATCGAACCAGGATCAGAGAAACACAAAGGTGGCTTTAAGATGAAACTGAATTTAGTCCTAGTTGCTGTCAATTTATTCGTCAACACTAGTAGTCAGCTCAGAAATCTGACTTGCTTTCCTTATATCCATTTCATATCTTGGTTTGTGGTGAGGGACTATTTGGACTCTTTGTACTTTCAGGTTGCATGAAATGTATGCAGTGATCTTTTTAAACGTTTGAGGGATCTATCAAGGTTGGTAAAATGCATGGGAGTGCATGCACATTTTAATGATACTCTTCCCTGTCTGCCTCCCATCTCTTGTGGGCTTGACACTACAGGCTTCTTCTATATTTCATCACCGTGATGCTCCCAGGAACAGAAGCAGTTGAACAAAGAGAAGGAATGGGGCATGGGGCAGCAATATATATATATATATAAAATGCCAACCAGTGTCCTTGTTTTGCTGCTAGTTGCTTAGCTAAGGAGCTTTATCTCTGTTGCAGCTGTTGTTGTGGAGGGGCTGATTGTTTATTGGGATCAGGAAGAAATGTTTTTAAATGTTATCTTTAGGCTGGGCCTATAGACTCTGACAGATCCCCCTCGAAACATTCTCGGATAATATTTCCATTTCAATGGGGAAGCCTCCATTTAGTGAGAGGTCAATAGACTGTATCCCTTTGTTAGGATTTCCTATTCTGAAGTCTCCTTTTTCGTCCTCCTCCTCCTGACTCTCCACAGTGACTGAAAATGACTTTTTAAATTAGTCATCGCATTATGTCTGAAATTCTGGAAATGAGAGCACACAACCCAAGGAAAGAGGGCTGTCCTCTCAGCCACACTGTGGTGGGACTGTGCTGGGTGCCTTGCAGAATGGAGCCCTTAGTGATTTTATTACTTAGAATTCACTGGGTGTGTTTACACACACATTTCTCCTGGATGTTTGCTGTTACATCCTGAACTTTCTGTGTGTCTAAATCACTCACCCAGCTCTTAAACATCCAGATCTTTGAACTTCTGCATAGAACTTCTCACAGAACTTGTGTGTGTAAAAAGTTCTCCTAGTAAACTGCTTTGCTCCAGGCAGCTCTGGTCACTTGGTTTCCATGGCAGCCCCTCACGTCTACAGCTGCAGCTACTTTAGGCTGCCTCAGGGTAGTGTTTGTGTGAAGAATGCATCCAGGAACTGCCTCAGGGCAGTGTGTGTGTGTGAAGAATGCATCTGGAACTTATTTGTGGACTTGTAAAACCAGAAGATTGAAAAATATGGAACTTTAAGGTGTGTTTAAAAATGCCCACTGCGTCTCTTAATTCTTCTTTCATTTATTGTTATTAGGTCTTTCTAATTGCCGAGATGTACCTCTCACAACCACACTCTCTACAACTGTTCCCTCATTGCATGATATTCAAAGCTAGAAATGAGCGCAGTTCTGTTCCACACTGGTTGTGAGAAATAGCAATAGAGAGAAGTGACAGAAATAGAGAGCAATAGTTAGAAAGAATTAGCACTATAAAGCTACTCTGCTATCAAGCAGGTCACCAAGCCCACCCACATGTTTAAAACCCAAACATTTGGCTTCAAAGTTTGTTTGTTTTTAAAAAAAATCAGTCTTTTTTTTTCTTTTTTACATAAAAGCATTAGGCTTCAAAGAATAAAAAAATAAAAAATAAAATGCAGTGTCATTTTTATATATAAAAATGTTATACAGTCCTTAAACTCCTGTCTATCAGTAGGTGGGCGTGGTTATTTTTTTTATTTTTAAAAATTTGTTTATATTTCTTAGCCGCCCCCTCATGTTCATGGCATCTCGGGGCGGTGTACAACAAAAACAATAAGTAAAACAGCAATAAAACACAGCAAAAATAAAAACATTTAGAAACCCATCTAAAAGACACAACTACCCCCCACATTTTGTTATTCCAACCCACCCTTCCCTCCTCCGAAGGCCTGGGAGAACAGGCAAGTCTTGCAGGCCTGGCGGAAGGCCAACAAACTTGGGGCCAGACAGGCTTTCTCCGGGAGGAAGTTCCATAATTTCAGTACGGCCACCGAGAATGCCCTCTCCATTGTGGCCCCCCGTTTAACACGGGGGACCTCCAAGAAGGCGCCCCCAGCAGACCGAAGGGGTCGTTCTGGGGCGCGGAGGGTGAGGCGGTCCCTGAGGTATGAAGGGCCAAGACCGTATAGGGCCTTATAGGCCAAAACCAACACCTTGAATTAGCAGGAGCACCTCCATGACCTTTACGTGTACTTCTCTTGAGCTACTGTAGCTGGCCACTGTCAGAGACAGGATGCTGGGCTTGATGGACCATGGGTCTAACCCAGTATAGCACTTCTTATGTTACATGTTTTGGTTTCTGAAACTTCAGGGTGCAATGCAGCTATGTTTTGAAGCTTTTGAGGGCTCAAGGCTTACTCTTTCTCCAGGAGATTGTATCACCCACTGTTTTCCAAGGCCCCATGAAGTCTGTGCTACTTTAATAATTACAGCAGTTTTCATGGAATTTTGCACTTGGCTAATGTCTTGCATAAATTGCCTCTGGCAGAACAGGATTCTAGACTGAGTAGGGAACATTGTGAACTAGGCAATGAAAAAATGGCAGTCTCAGCTCCTTCCATATATTCTGTGGTAATGGGAGCCTCCTGCCACAAGGAGATTGAAGAGAACAGCTAAAGACCTTCAAAACCATAGTATGCTTCACAGACTGTTCAAGGTCTGCATGTCATTTAAAAAAAGAAAAGAAATGAGATGTCCAAAAATTGATAGAATAGCCTACTGGGAAACTCATTTGACTTCAAAGATTTGCATAACTTGTACAATTAAATCTTCTCACAAGATTTAAATATCCTGGTTACAGAATTTGAAGATTTCCTTTTAGTAATATGCACAGATCCTTGCAATTCTCACATTTCTAAGCTTTAAAGAGATCTCTGAAACTGTGAAAACAGATAAAAATCACCAGAATTCATATTAGCCAATCTGCATCTGTTAGGTCGTGGGCTAGGATTGCAGGATCTAGGCAAGGTGTGTGAGCTGTACAGCAAAGGTATCCTTACTGGCCTCTGGAAAATTATGTCAGTTGTGGGCTTTTACTAGGGATGGAATACCGGGGAGAATATCGAATACCGGATTTACCGGTATCGGATCTCCCTAGTATTGGATTTACCGGTATTGGCATACCAGATTTTTAACATTGGCCGCTTTACTGGTTTTTTTTTACATTGCAGCCATTGACTTCAATGACCTCAATGTAAAAAAACTGGTAAAGCAGCCAATGTTAAAAATCCGGTATGCCGGTACTGGTAAATATCAGATTATCGAATTAATCCAATACACTTGATTATCGGGTGTTTCGGATTTATCCAATACTGATATTCCCACCCCTAGCTTTTACATTTAGTCACTGAGTGGGGAAGAGCCTCGGGAGATTTTCTGGGGATGGTTTAGTTCTTGATAATCTGGTCTTAGTGTATGTTGGAAATGATGATCCCTGAATTCTCTTCCAGCCCTATGAATCTCATACTGGCTTCAAGTTTCAGGGACTCGGTGAATTTTCCCTCTGATGATCTTATACTGTGCCAATTTTAATTCCATTATAGTCTTAGAGAGTGAATGTGGATGGTGTGTTGGTTCCAAATGTAAGAGATGGAGACAAAGTAGTTCAGATGATCTTTTATTGACCAACTTTTGTTGGTGAAAGTATGCAAGGTTTTGTTTTATGACTACATAGGACCTTTCCTTGGGCATATTTCTTACATGCCTGAGGAAGGACTTTGTGTGACCTGAGATCTTGCATATGGTAGTTGGTCCAAAAAAAGAGATCAGTTGAACTACTTTGTCTCCAATGTTAATTCCAGCAGGGAATAAAGTGAGAGAGAACAAGGCAGAAAAGGAGTGTAGTGATGAATGAGCCTCACAGTTGGGTGGGTCAGTTCAGATAAGCATCATATGCCTCTTTGGCCTAGAAATCATACCAGAGATCGCGTGTGATCAGGCATTCTTGCAGGAGTTGCAATACTTCCTGATTTTAAACTAGGACAGCTTTTCCTGGTATATTTTTGTCCTGGATAAAGCCAGTGGCATGAAAAAGTAAGAAAATAAAGAGGAGAAATGCTATCAATGTATCTCAGAAGCAAGGAGCCTGATTCTGATCTCATTTGCACTTGGTTAAGCAGCAGTAATTCCGTCAAAGTCAGTGATGTTCTCCCAGGGTAAGAACATCTGCATGCATTGCCTTAATTTGTCTTTTACACTGATTTAGTACAGCTAGTGTAAGAGGCTATATGGTTACCCACTTTGATTTCAGTTAAGAGTAGTTTATTTCTCTTAAGGCAACTGAACCAAAATTAAGAGTGTTCATGGAGGCTTTTGCAGGGCCAGCTTTAGGGATTGTGGGGCCCAGGGTGGGGGAGAACTGTGAAGCCCTCTTCTGCTGCTGGTGACTGGTGGGCCTAGGGGCACTCCCTGGCTCGGTCTGGGGGCGCTACCCGGGCCTGGGCTCAGGGATGGGCAGAGGGGGCACTCCTCTCCACCCTTCCCCAAGCCCAGCCATTTTGGGGGGCACTTACCACTGTCACCATGCCGAGTGTGATTCCGCCGCCGTGGGCCGGGGCCCCATGCCGGGCCCACTCACTGGCTCCCGGATCATGCCGGGCTCTGCAGCAGCATATTGAATTTGCTGTTGCGCCCGCCACCACTGGAAGTTGCTATAGGTCAGGGAGTGAGGGAGAGGCGGGGCCTGGCTGAGACGGACAGCAGAGGGGGTCAGGCAGTCCAGCCACCCTGAACTGCCCTGCAGTAAGGCTGGCCGGGGGTCCTGGGCTTTTGCACTAAACTGGATTAAAATTGCACCTTAACTGTGAAACTTTCTCATGAGGACAAATCCTGAGTGCAAGATTAGATTCAGACCCGAAAAGCATATAGCCTGATTTGGGGGTGTCCTAGGTACACGGGAAAGACATTTGCTAGACTATTTTTGTACCCAAGACATTTAATTTCATCTTGGCCTATGTTTTGGGATAAGGTTCAAGACTCTGCTTATTTTATCTGAATAGGTCCAGTCATTTCCAAAGAGAGGCCAATAACACACACTTCACCAGGGGTGTAGACAAGGCAGTGAACAACTCACTTAAATTTTGGTGAGGGAGAGGAGGAAATAATTGGCGGAGGGTAGAGGGGAGGGGTATTTACAGAATATTCTTCTGTAAATATTTCCCATCGGATGAGCAACTAGGTCACCAGGACTGGAGGTCTGCGTGATTAGGGATGTGTGTGTGTGTGTGTAGATATTCAGTAAAACTGAGTGGGGACACCTCAAACACTCGGGGAAGTTCTGCATCCCTACACTTCATCATTTATGTAGGTCAAACTGATGACTTATGAATAATCAGAGCCCAAATGAAAAACAAAGGAAATTAGTCAACAGAGCAAGCTCCATTTATATACTGCCCAACTTCACTTTTCTCTCTCTCAGGGTGTTAACAAATGAGACGTTGCCATTAACCTCTGGATTCATCTGCTAGTCTATCCTGTGGCCGCCAAATGTTCACCCTGGGACCGCCCTAGGGCCACACTCCACATGGCATCAACCCAGGAAATGTGGGCAAACCAGAGCAATAGGTACCCAATGGGCTGCTGCCTTTCTTTTGGGGTGCACGCGATGTCTGTGTGCAGTTTGCACTATAGAGGCATGAGCACAGCTTAGAGTCACTAGAATAACTGCAACTCAATGGAGGAAAGGGTGTGTGCGTGCGGAAGGGCTGCAGTATGGAAGAATGCCTGCCCATTTGTTGCGCTTCCCACATGGGACCTGCAAGAGGCAGCTGCATAGGAGCTGCGTGGTACTGCTATGGGCTCTGGCAGGCTCCCAGACTGTGTAGTAACAACCTCCATTCCCCCCCCAAAAAAGTCAGGCCAGCTTCACACCCTGACTAATGGGTTCAGATTCTCCAGTGGTGTAAATCATCAAATTTGCATCAGCTGCCAGTTTATACCAGCCGAAGTGCTAGACCAATGAGTTACATCAAATTGTGCTGAAGGGAATATTTTCTTGCAGCGGTAGCTGCAAGACATTTAAAGGCAGAACCACTCTCCATTATAAACAGGGGTCTGCTGAAGCCATGATATTGAGGAAACCGCATGAACTACAGTTCTGAAAATTTATCTATGGCTTATATTTGTGGGGATTGTCATATAAGCAAAGTTTGAAGATGTTCCAGCCAGAAAATCAAAAGTTGTAACTGTTAAAAAGTTAATTGGTTGTGGTCAAAATGCACAGTGTCCCGATTATTTTGAATCATTGATATCTCCTCCTCCCCGATAAGTTTAGCCCCCAGATTTCACAGCCTTGGAGGTTGAGATCTAGAACAAGTGTTGGTGGAGTGTGATAATAATTGGTGCAGCCAAAAACAAGTTATTAAACATATTTAATTCAGTTCTGCTTGCTGGCGCATGCGCAGTCAAGCATCCACTGACTGCCATTTGTGTTGTTAGAAAAAACAGCATCAGGAAAGTTATGTGACTCTGCTTTTTAAAATCACATACATTTATCAGGAGCCAGCTCTGTCAGAGACTTTACGCTCTAGTCAGTTTCATGTCAATTATACACTTCCTCCACAAAGTCAGCAAGAGGAAGCTTTAGTCAGTTTCATGTCACTCACCCACTGGTCTAACTCTGTACTTTTCACTCTGTATGAAAAGTCTGCAACTTCTCGTACAGAGTGAAAAGTTGCAGACTTTTCATCCGGAGTCAAAAGTACAGAGTTAGACCAGTGGGTGAGTGACATGAAACTGACTAGAGCTTCCTCTTGCTGGCTTTGTTGGGGCAAGTGTATAATTGACATGAAACTGACTAGAGCGTAATGTCTGTGACAGAGCTAGCTCCTGATAAAGTTATGTGATTTTAAAAAGTAGAGTCACGTAACTTTCCTTATGCTGTTTTTTGGCAGTCAGTGACTGCACAACTATGCATGTGCCACCCAGCAGAACTGATTGTTTAATAACTTATTTTTGGTTGCACCAATCATTATCACACTACACCAGCACTTGATCTAGAACTCATGCTCCGAAGGCTGGGAAGGCTGGGGGCTCAACTCTTCCGGGGGGAGGAGATACGGATTGCTCAAAATCCTCCCCATGGAGTGAATAAATAAAAGTCATGCAACTTTTCAGACCGAGTGAAAAGTATGGAGTGAAACAAGAGACTAATTGACTGCCTTAACTCTGTCCTTTTGTGCAGAATTGCACTGTGTACAACCAATTGTGTACAGTTGTCTATACTGACATTGTCAACAGTTCATTGTATAACGTGTATACAGTTTGTATATATGTAAACGACAGTTAAGGCAGTTTGAAAAAATTGTTTGTTGTTGAATTTTTATAAAGAAATGATGATCATTAAAGAAATAAATTCCGGTTCTCCCGAGATCCGATATTGCCGGTATTTGGGTGTATCGGCTTAATTCGATAAATCCAATATTTACCTGTACCGGCATACCGCATTTTTAACATTGGCCGCGGTACCGGATTTTTTTACATTGCGGCCATTGAAGTCAATAGCCGCAATGTAAAAAATCCGGTACTGTGGTCAGTCTTAAAAATCCGGTATGCCGATACCGGTAAATCCGGTACCTGGGAGATCCGATAACGGTGCATCCGGTATCCAGTATTCTCCATGGTGTCCCACCCCTAGAAATAATGTAATAGTTTAGTTAGTGATCAATAATAAGAGTAAGTATGTATGGTAAGGAATTAAGTATATATATTACATCAAGGTTGATGGTAAATTATGGAATATAGATAGAAAATCTGTAAATAATTTCTATGCGTTTTGGCATTTAATTTTTGTTGTAATGTATATTAAAAACACTTAAATTGTAATTGTAATTAATTTTCATGGTTTTTGGAGTTTAAGTTAGGGAAAAATGTATTTTGTGAAATGGTTTTGAAAAGGGAAGTTTTTTATTTTGGAAAAGGTTCTGCCTTCAGTGGTTTTTTAAACTGTAAATTTTCTTGTTTTAGAAAATGTACTCTAAAGAGTGAAAGTACGTATCCTTGTATGTACAGTTCAGTCTTGTTATAACACACTTTGTTATAGCACAAATTTGGCTACAATATGGTGCGAGGCATGGCTCTCAATAGGTTACATCACAAATAAATTTACACCCATATTACAACACAGATTTGGCTAGAACACAGGGTCACAAATACCACATTTTAATGAGGTTGCACCGTATTTGATATGGTCCTGTTAGGGGCTGAGAGCTTTGCATTCCTGTTTGTGAGTGAGAGATAAAGACTCGGGTTTAATTCTGCAGTGTGCTGGGTGTTCCTGGGAGGTGTCGGATTTCCCAACCCCTATTGGTTTGAGATAGTCGAAGATGTGTCCAGCCCCTTGCAAGAGCACCAGCATGCAACAGATCCCGGCTTTTTTACATGTTATTGCCTTCATAAGAAACATATTCCCATGTTGCACTTGAGTTTTCCTTTAAAATGACAACTTTTGTGTCAACTAGTTTAGTCTTCATTTTTTATTCTTTTCCCCAGTACAATATATCTTTTGTCTGCACCACTGTTCTGATAATGGATGTGGCAGTCACAGTGGTTATTAGGGCAAATTATTGTTTATAGGAACTAAATGGTTTGGCATGCTGTCTGCTTCAGTGCATCCCATAGCGGGCGCCCATTATAGTTTGCTACTCTGTATGATTCAACAGGTAACATTACTGGCATTATTGTTTTTACTGGCTAGAAAAACATCACAAAATGTACTATAATGCAGACAGAACCTTTTCTGAAAAGCAAGCTTGCTGAATTAATCAATGTTCTCTGCTTTGGTTACTGAACGGCATGATAAATTTAGAAAGCTATAATCAAGATCAATGTCTAATTGATTTCAACTGGTCACGACCCATTAGTGAGCAGGGGGCATGTGTTCTGGAATGGTACCAAGGTTCAGAAGCTTTCCAAAGTCCTAAAGTAAAAGGTTGCATTGATAGCAGAGACTGAGACCTGTTAGTTTGGATTTCATACAGCGTTTTAGATACTTGAATGTCAGCGTAAGGTTCAAGTATTCATCAAATTCTCCTGAGAATATGCAGTGGCAGTGAAACTCCTGTAGAAAACTTTCCCACAAGATTTTTCTGACTTAGAAATGTGGTTTCTTGTATCTCAGATTTCAGGGTGATCCCCATATTGTGTTCATCTTATGAGTAAGTGTCCTCTGTCATGCACACCCCACCCCCAAAAATCATGAGATTGACTTAAAAATCATAAATGTGTATGTTCTTTTAAATTTTATTTTGGGCTTAGAGCCTTTATGATTTCTTTTTCTCCAAAGTCATGAGGTGGCCTAAAAACTAGGGCTGAAATGAGATTTCACCAAAACAGGAAATCCCATTGGAATCCTGGTTCCTGATACCATTTTGGTTGAATCGAGATCCTCTTGGTACTCAGTTACGTCTTGACCAACATTTAGTTTTTTGATTTACCAGCTTTCTGCTTACTGGGATCCCATTTACTACTCTGTTGTCCATTTCAAATCCCAAGAGGTAATACCCCTGCAGTATTGCATTTCTTGCACTCCATTTTCCCTTGTACTTCCTTGTCACTCATTGGCTGGTATGCAGATCCCTTTAATACTCTGCAATCCAGTTGCAGATTGGTCAAAGCAAAGTAAACAATATAGTACAACAATTCTGATTGGAGGCACTGGAGTGGAGGCTAAGGGGCACTCAGGGGAGGTTAGGAGGTGGGAGCTATCTGCACAGTGATTGGCTCAGAAATGCGGAAACAGCAAACCCAGAAGTAAAATGGTACCCTCAGCAATGCAGTAAGCGGTAAATGAATGGTATGCAGTAAACAGTAAGTGGAAAGTCAGTAAATATAGGGACAGTATCTTGCAGAATTATGAGAATCCAGAAATCTTATCAGTATTGTTTTGGTTGGGAAATCAATCCTGGTTCCCAATGTGGCAAAATTTCTCATGAGCAGCATTTTAACTCTGGGTCTGATGACAGTCACTCTGAAGGAGAGAGGAACCTGTCACAGGTTCCTCTCTCCTTCAGAGTGACTGTCATGAGACTAGGGTGGGCTTGCATCAGGGTACTATAGAAACAGCATCATCTATAATATTTACTATTTCACGCTTTTTGGATTAGTTTTAATTTGGTCTGTTCCTGGGTCTCAGTCACCACAGAAGAAAAGAGAACTAAGGGGAGATGGCAGTTTTCAAAAACTGAAAAGGAGGCCACCAAAAATATGGCGAACGTTTATTCTCTCTTGCCACAGAAAACAGAACAAGAGGGAATGGGCTTCAAATGCAGCCAGGTTGTTTGGGGTTAAATATTGCGAAAAACAACAACTTCCTACTATTATTTATTATTTATTATTATTAAACATTTATAAAGCGCCAGTAACAACCTGGCGCTGTACAGAACATATAATCAGCTGCGGTCCCTACCTGTGGCTTACAATCTAAAAGACAAGGAGGGGGAGACAAGGAGAGGGGACAGCGGGAGAGACATGGGAGAAGACAAACAAACATTCAGGCGGATGCGAAGTCTCAGGCGCGTGTACTTGGCTTGGTTACAAGG